>JBCNJP010011847.1:0-14835 GCA_039602395.1 Deinandra increscens subsp. villosa
CCCTAAACATGCTCCTTAGCGTGCTCCTAAGGACCTGAGAAGAAACATGCTAAAATGCGTCAACACTAGGTTCGTGAGTTTACAAAGTTTAAATGAACGGTTGAACAATCGTTTATCAAAACCCTAAGTTACCCGATTAGTCTCAATCAGACCCAATCCAAAAGCGGGATACCGATCCCAAAGCAATTAATATACCATTGGATAGCTAGTCCATGCATATTATAACCCAATAGCGCCCTGTACCTATTACTTGACTGTATGAAATTGCCTTCCCCATCATGCCTTTGCCGAGCAATGAGTGAAAACCTTACGACAATATGATACCCGTCTCCACTCCCTAAAAGGCAAGTGGGGCTAGAGCGACTAGCCGAGGTAGGGCTTGTCAGACCCAGTAGATCTACTATATATTTCCCCGTTATCAAACCGATATTCATGGCACGATGTAGAAGGACTTTATGATTGGCAAATTAAAACTCGCTATGGTCACAACATAGTATATTAATTAAAAGAAAAATTTTGGAAAACGTAACCTTTACCGCATGTATTCTCCCCCAAAATGTGAAACAAGTAAAAAGTGGAGCCATGAACTCACCTTAGGGTGCAATATAGATATCCGAATAGTAAACTCATGTTAGAGAGGTGAATTTCTCCTAGACTCCACCTACGAAACACAATCGTGTGAGTGTTGACTAAGTTTGACCAACCGTCCCGACAACGCGCGGACAACTGATAAGTGGACTCGAATACACATTAGTGATTGAATTTAGGTTTTCTATAGATAACCTAGCACGTATCACACATAAAACACATTGTATCATGATAAATATAATGCGTCACAATGACTTACGACATTATTCCGCGTATAATTCATGATACTTAGCAATTTTTAGTTTGCACATAATTCATGATACTTAGCAATTTTTTTATCACATCAAGTCCAATAAAATCAAGTATCAACTTGCCACATAACGATTTACGATCATACAATTAAATTCACGCATCAGTTTGCACATAATTCATGATACTTAGCAATTTTTAGTTTTCCACCAATTTTTCAAGACTCTGACTTGTGTGTGATATTTGTGAAGTGTTTTAAGGCTATTAGAATCTTCTAATACCTTAATCGACATACTACACCTATATACGCGACTCTCGGGTCGCCGGTTTTATCTGTTTCTAAGGCCCGGGTCCCACCTGAAGGGCCAGCACGTCACATCCTTCCCTCGTTAAAGAATTTATGTCCCTAAAATTAAGATCGCAACCACGTTGCTAAGCGTTTAAGTATTCTCCGTTTAAGATCGCAACCACGTTGCAGAGAGTTTGTGAATCGCAAATGAAATGCTGCAACCTTGTTACAAAGATTTTGAACAAAACATGAATCATAAAATATATTGCTACTCACAAGCAAAGGAAAAAAATTTCCAGGTTCTCACATCATCCCCTCCTTTTAGGAAAATTCATCTCGAAATTTAAGAGTTATCGTCGTTTGTCGTCGCGGCTGACTTGATTAAGTCCGAAACCTATGCATCACCTAATTATCGCGTTCCTAGATAGACTTTGGTCCACACTTTGAATTCCAATTAATCTTAACTATCGGAATCTTATCCTGCTTGAGCTATTTGGTTTTCCGATCCATTATCTCTACCGAATCCTCTACGAAACGCAGTTGCTCATCTATCCCCAACTCCCTGAGTGGAACTACGAGCAACTCGTCCGATAGACATCCCTTCAGATTAGATACATGGAATACGCTATGCACTGATCGCAGCTCCTCAGGACGGTTCGATCTGTAAATGACTGGACCAAATTCGTTCGACACTCTCGAGCCACCTATCGCACCATGGGTTTAACTTTCCTCATTTCTTCCAAATGAGTAACCCCCTTTTCTAAGGAGAGACTTTCAGAAGGATTCGACCTCATTCCTGAGACTATAACGGTCTCCTATGCTCGATAGCGTAACTCTTCTGCCTAACACGAACGACTATGATTCGGTTTTGGATCTGAACAATATTTCCGGTTGATTCGTGAATCAAGATTAGTCCTAGTAAGCTGACTATCACCCACCCCTACCTAGTAGGTTGGTGATCCACACTTTCGACCATACATAACCCCAAACGGCGTTAACCCAACACTAGACTCATGGCTGCTACTATAGGGAAAACTCCACCAACGACAGGTGAGATTCCCAATTACCATCAAGGTAACTCATGTAAATCCTTAACATGACTCCCAAAGTCTATGTGGTCCTTTCGTTCCGGCCAACGATTTGAGCTTGGGTAACGGTGCTCACACCGACTCGTTTCCTTAGTGCCTTGCGTAAAGTATTGAATCCCATCCGACCCGACTTCGAATTGATTACCAATTCCATGCAAGAATTTTGGTTCTAAGTTTTCTCGCCTTAGCATCACAAGCTGGGTATTCCAAATCTGTTATGGCAATCCATGATGAATCGTTATCTGCAAGGCCCGAATAAACTTCGGCTTCGTTCCCCTTATAGCTTAGGGCATCAGCTACCACCTTAGCTTTATCCAGGCAGTACTCAATGGTATGCTCAAAATCAACAAATGATTCTATCCAGCTCCTGTTGCTTCATGCTCCATTATTCTCGGTCGAAGGTATGCTGAAGACGCTTGTGATCGGTGTAAGTCTTCGGTATCGTACAAGCAACATCTCTAGATTCCTCTACGCGAAGACTCCAGCCTCAAATTCCAGACAGTGAACCTAGTCGCCTTCTCACCATCCCAGAGCTATCAAGATGCATATGTGATGATCTTATCGCGTTACATAAGCACGCAATCAAAGCCTTGCATAGACGCATCATAGTGCATGACAATGTATTATGCTCCTTCTGGCAAGGAAAGAATAAGTGCATAGCAGGACTTCAGCTTCAATAGAAAAAATTTAGTGTCCCGCTTCGCATCCCATTTACACACTCTTGTGTGTCAAGGCTTGTGGTGTGTGCTGCGGTGTTCATAAAATATGGCAATTTTTCAAACCTTTTTAGCAGCTTAAAGATTTTAAATTTATAATACCTGATTTACTTGATAACTACCATTTCACCACATTACACGGGCAAGTATACCCATCGTGAGCAGTATAGTAGTGATAAGTTGAATCGGGGTCGATCAGGACACAATGGAAAATAAGAGCTCCCAATACTCAATCTTTGTCAACGTTTAACCAAACTCTATCTTTGACTTTTAGGGAAAATAAGTTTAATATATATATATATATATATATATATATATATATATATATATATATAAGAGAGAGAGAGAGAGAGAGAGAGAGAGAGTTGAGTTATTCTACATCTACCAATTTCCCTACATCCTCTACATCCACCTTCTTTTTCACAAAAAACACCAAAAAACACTTTTTAACAATTTTTTTGAAACACTATACCTCTAATCGATATGTTAGCTATTGTTGATACATAATCTGTGCGTCATGTGAAGTATCTGAACAAGATGATATGAAGATTCAAGACAAGTTCATGCTGCTGGCTGAACTAGGTCCGAACCTGAGGTTCGGACACGCCGAACTTGGAGTTCGGACGGAGCTCGGAGCAGACGTCTATATATAGGAACTTGTGCTTTGAATGTAAAGACGAGTGAGAGAGACTAGTTCTTAACTATGTGTTTTTGACAGTGTTTCTCTAGAGAGCTTCAGAGAGAGTTTGTAATTGAGTCTATGTTGATTTCAATAAAACAAACTATTATTTACGTCTCATTTTCACTCTACGATCAAGCAAACCTTTAGTAAGATCCGTCTTACGGTTTTTCAATTGGTATCAGAGCTTTCTGGTTCACTCTACTGATATGTGGTTGCTATTTTCGGACTTTTGAACGTTTTTGAAGTTTTCTCAAGCTTCGTTACGTGTTTTCTATCATTTTTGACGTGTGTTTTGTATCAAAATTGTTCCTAAACCATTTTATATCGACTTTTCAGATCCACCATATCGAGTTTCGTCAAAATCAGTCCGTTTTTGCAAGTTTTTGAGAAATGTCTTCGAGCTTCGGAGGTTACTGGGCAAGCTCGGAGTAACCGCTCCGAACTTGAAGTTCGGAGGTGTCTCGGAGAGCGTTCGGCGAGAGTTTGATGGTGTATCGGTCTAGGTTCGGTGAGAATTGAGGTTCGGAGGTAGATCGGAGTCTATATAGGTTCGGAACACATTCGGTGAAGGTTCGGAGCTAGTTAGGTGAGAGTTCGGAGCTAGTAATTGGTTCGGACTAAGTTCGGAGTAGGTTCGGACGGCAGACTAGGTTCGGAGCAAGTTCGGAGGACAGAATTTTTCAAATTTCCAACGATGTCGGAATTTCAAGCGTTTGCCGCAATGCAGAGTGCAATGCAAACTATGCTCAATTTTGACAATGAAATTGGAATAAGTCAGAAAGTTCTCAAATTGTTAAAGCTTGAAGATTACCAAAATTGGAAGAAACGATTTTCTGCTTATATTAGCACGAATGACATTGATTTATGGATTCCAATTCGAAAGTTGTATGAACGACCAATGGAAGACGGAGATCTTAAAGAAATTCAAGACTTTGATGGTGATGAAAGAAAAAGTTATGAGCTTGAAAAGAAGGTTTATGGTTATCTTACTATGGCTTTACCTACTGAATTGCTTCATCAATTTAGCACTTGCAAGAAATCTAAGCAATTGTGGGATGCTTTATCCGCAAGATGTGAAGGAAATGCTGATTATAAGAAGAGTCGAAAGAAAGTTTTGAACAAAGAATTTGATAATTTTCAGAATTATGACAATGAAAACATTACTGCTCTAGTTTCAAGATTTTCACATTTGATTAGTGAATTGAAGGTTGTTGAAATTGAAAAATCTGATGCGGATTTAAAGGAAAAGATCATGGAAGCTTTACCTGAAAAGTGGGAAAATTATGTTTTGCTACTCACTCATGACAAGGATTATCCTGCTTTAACATTTCACGAGCTTACTGGAAAACTTCATGCCCGGGAAATGGAAATGTTAAACAACAAAAAGTCAAGTGTTACTTTACAGAATCCGGAATTGTATCATGGTGAAAATTCAGCAAGCATGAATGCTAAAGCTAAACCAAATTTAAGTTCTGCACCAAGTGTTGCTTTTCTAGCTGGAGCTTCAGGAAATTCTGATAATAATTCTTCAAGAGGTTGCAATTTCACAATTCCAAATTTTACAAATCAAAGTGCTTTTTCAGCTGAATCAACAGATGATTGTGCCAAAATGATTTCTGCATTGATTTCATCGTCTTTTGGTTTGATTCTCAAAAATGTTGCTGATGCAAAGTTAACCAGTGAGGATCTTGATGAACTTGATGATGATCAATTGACTGAATTGGATGTCTCTTGGCAATATGCTATGTTATGTCAACGGTCAAAGAGGTTTTTCAAGAAACATGGAAGACGTATATCTGGTGACAAATTGGGATTTGACAAATCAAAATTGAAGTGCTTTAAATGTCAACAGCTTGGACATTTTGCCAAAGATTGTCAACAAAAATCTGATTTTCCACAATCATCCAAACCTGGTTTTACTCAACCATCTACCAGTAATACAAACAAGACAACAGCATTGACAGTTCAAAAGGATGGTGCTATTGATTGGGGTAAACATTTTGGATATGATTCATCAGCTTTAATAGTTACTCATGATTCAATAGATTTGAAGTTTAAAGGAATAATTGAAAAGTTAGAGAAAAAGGTGGGAATGTTGACTGAAGAAAATATTTCTTTGACAAAAGAAGTGGAGGAATGGAAAAGTAAAGTTTGTAATGATTTAGATGACAAAATTCAAAGGGATGTGTCTGCATCGTGTGCAAATTGTTTGGAGTTTGCTAGTATTAAGGAAGGATGGTTGGAAGAAAGGGATTTGTTGGTTGAAGAATGCAATAAAGCTCAAGCTAAAGAAAAGGAAGCTGTTGAAGATTTTGATGCTTTATTTGAGAAATGTTATCCTCTTCAACAAAAATATGAAAAAGTTACTAAAGCTGCTGTCGAAGTTGCCGATAGAGTAATTCAACTTCAAGAGGAGCTTACCAAGTTGCGTGATGGAAATAGTGAGATTCATAGTCAAAATAACATTTTGAAACAGGATGTTATTTACTATAAGAAACAAGTAGAGAAAGTTACTGAAGAAGTTCTGGAAGAATGTCGCTTGAGACAGTGTCATATCAGTGATTATAACAAATTGTCTGATAAGTACATTGCTTCGCAGAAAGAATTGTCGGAAGCTAATATGAAACTATCTGAACAAAAGATTGAGATGTTTGATTTGCAGCGAAGATTGAAAAATTGCAACCATTCACCGACTTTTCTGAATTATATGTATAAGCTGGAAAAGAGTGAGAAAAATGGTCAAGATGAATGTCTTCATCAAGTTCCTGCTCCAGTGGACATTGAAATGTCTGTTCCAGCTATACCATCTGGTGTTGAACAGCATGAGTATTCAAAGTTTGCTGATACCAGTTCAGGAAAGAAAACCAAGTCAAAATCTCAACAGCATAAAAAGATGGTGGATTATAGCACAGGATTGAAGTTTGATGCTAAATCTACTTTTCTTGAGAAAGAACAAGTGTTTGATGGAAAGTCAGAAAAAGTAACGGTGCCAAAATTTTCTGAAATTATGATAGATGACTCATTGATTTCTGGGAAGAATGATCTGAAAGGAATCAAATCTGAATTTACAAAACTTGCCAAACAAGGTCATAAGATACCAAATTCTGTTCAAGATGAGTTTACACTCAAGAATGGTGGTTTGGGATTTAAAGGAATAGAAATGCCGACTAAGGATTTCAACAAAAAGGAGTTCAAAGCGAAGAAGATAAAGAAGCAGAAGGTGTTTTCAGATAAGAAGACACAATGTTGGAAGCCGAAAGTAGTTTCACCAGATGAAAAGCTTTCTTCTGAAGGGTCTTCTTGTGTATCTGATGCTACACAACAAAGCGGTAACAGTTCAGATTCATTTTATTCTGCTAAGTCTAACAGGTTTTATCATAAAGATAAATTCTTTAGTTATGGAGATGATTTGGGTTTTTATGATTCTCCAATATGTTTTCCAAAATTTCACAAACCAAAGAAATCAAAACCTGTGTTTTCAAAAATTCATGATGAAGGTCTTACTGATCAGTTTGGAAAACCGATTTCTATCAATTCAACTGGTAAAAGACTTTGTTTTGTTTGTCGTAAGAAAGGTCATTATGCAAATAATTGTCCTACGACTGCTAACAATTCATCATCGAATGCCAAACATACAAAGTATGTTGATCTTGATGGCATTATTTTTAGTGAACCAATGCCCAATACTAAATTTTCATGGAAAAAGAAGTCTCTTTCGGAGAATTTGGGTAGTAGTTCTGATTGTCATTCATCAGTTGACAATGGTTCACTAGAAATCATCACACCAAAACAGGAATGGAGACCTAAAGCTGTCTCCACGGCCAACACAGATTTTGTTGAAGACACTGGACGACCTACTATCGTTGGGGATGAGGGTCGGGGTTTTAAGAACTTACTATTTTCCAGTGTTTGCAGGTATTTCAGGAAGACCTGTTAGTAATCGTACGGTTGCTGACAGTGAGATACTTGTGGTTTTTAAGTTAACTTGCATCGTTCCTATCTTTGAAACACTGATTTTTTCCAAAATCATTTTCAAAATGTGTCAAGTGTTGATCGATCATTTTCATTTTTGTTATTCATTTTTCTTTCGTTCATATTTTTAGGGGGAGAAAATTAGAAAATTCAAAAAAATAGTATTTGTTTGAATTTTAGGGGGAGAAATTGGACAATATAAAGATGAAAAATTGAGAAATTGATTTGACAAAAGCAAGAAATGATAGTACATTAGCATATACGCTATCTGCCATGGATAGAGTAAGTCTAAAGGCTGTAGGTGCTTGTATGATCTGTGAATGTGCAAGACTAATTTGATATCTGCAAGTAAGATATAAACATAAAGCTTGCCTGATAATCTTTGGTTGTTTGCTTCTTGATGAATGCTATGTGATGATTCTAAAACTAAAATAGAATAAAGAGATATCCTGATGAATGCATGTTTTCATTTTGGAAGATTTAAACTTGTTTGATTTTCTTTTTTTTGTCAAACGATCGGACTTTCTCTGCGTATCGTAAGATCGACCTGATTGTTGTTCGTTTGACGTTCTGCTTTATTTTTATTGGTGTTTCGTATAATCCATCGGACTTTCTCTGTGCGTTCGGAAGAACCGACCTGATTGTTGTTGGATTATACAATTTCAACTTGTTTTTGCTTTTTTATTTTCTCAAATACTTGGGCTTTCTCTTCGTGTCGAAAGACCGACCTGATTGCTAGGTATTTGAGGTTCTGCTTTATTTTTGCATGACTCATCAAGGATGTTTAAATCTCGAATAAAAGTTACTTCTATATGATAAACATGATGATTTGCTAGTATTTCTGATAGAGTAGAGGCCGAGTTATCAGTGCATGATAAAAATTACCTTAAGCATATCTGAAAACGATAAATATGATTGGTACATGCTGAAATAAACAATCAATGTTGTATTTGCGATTATCTTGGCTTGCATGTTGATTAAGACCGAAATTGAAATGTGCTAGATGCGTTATGTCTGATATGATCTTGCGTCATGATCTTTCTCACAAAATACCCAAAAATAGAGTTTGTTTCTGCATTGCATTTAAATTTCATTTCCGAAAAGTACAAAAAGATTTTTGGTGTGTTTTAGCATAAGTTTGAAAAGTCAAAAAGATTTTAGGTTTGTTTTGATTTAAACTTTTTAAAAATCAAAAAGATTTTGTTTCTTATTTGTTTTCGATTGATCGACACAAGATACGAAAAACATTTTCAAAATTCATATCTTGGTTTCTCGAAGAGAAGTTTTGCACCAAGGTTATTTATGTTGGCCAGGTACTCAAAGGAAAGAGTTTATCACAACTTCAAGTCTTCTGAAGCTGTTGATAAAGATGAAAGAAACTGTTCATCGTCAAGTATTCGAAGATCAAGCTACCATCAAGTTGAGGGGGAGTTTGTTCAAGGAATATGTTTTAACTGGCGAACAGATACTGCACATGACGAGGGGGAGTTTGTTGATACATAATCTGTGCGTCATGTGAAGTATCTGAACAAGATGATATGAAGATTCAAGACAAGTTCATGCTGCTGGCCGAACTAGGTCCGAACCTGAGGTTCGGACACGCCGAACTTGGAGTTCAGACGGAGCTCGGAGCAGACGTCTATATATAGGAACTTGTGCTTTGAATGTAAAGACGAGTGAGAGAGACTAGTTCTTAACTATGTGTTTTTGACAGTGTTTCTCTAGAGAGCTTCAGAGAGAGTTTGTAATTGAGTCTATGTTGATTTCAATAAAACAAACTATTATTTACGTCTCGTTTTCACTCTACGATCAAGCAAACCTTTAGTAAGATCCGTCTTACGGTTTTTCAGCTATCTTGAACATTTTTTTTAAAAGTTTTGTGGCGTCTTTTTTGGTTTTTTTCGATTTATTTTTTTTATAAAAAACACCAAAAAACACCTTTTTTTAATTAATTTCTTTTTTTTACAAAACACCATTCTTCTAGATGCACCAAAATACACATTTTTGGATTTTTTTTTGTTTTGTATTTTTTTGGCATTTTTTTTCAAAATAATAAAAACGCCATAAAAATTAAAAAAAATGTGTCCCAGAAAGAATATATAGCGATTTGACATATGATGTTTTTTAATTTTTTTTAAATAAAGTGTTTTTTTTGGTGTTTTTTTTTGAAAAAAGGGTGTGGATGTAGACAATGTAGGGATTTTGGTGTATGTATTCTACTCATCTCTCTCTCTCTCTCTCTCTATATATATATATATATATATATATATATATATATATATATATATAGGGAAAGGATCATGCGAAAACACATATATTTTGCGAAAACGCGAAAACCATCTTAAAACCAACATAATTTTTTCATACGTTAATATATTTTTTAAAAATTTTCACCAAAAGTCTTATAATTATGTTATCTTTAATTTTATAAAAACAAAAAATAAAAAGTTCACGTTTTTGTATTTTTTTAGTGATACACATGTGTACCTCAAAAAAAAAAACTCATACTACTAAAACTGGTTGAAGTTCTTACAGACTCTGACATACTTAAAGACAAGAAAACGCCAAGTGGCTCAACTAACTAATCTAAAAGTAGGGGGAAGATAGAAGAATTGAGCGAGTTGTGAAGTGGGAGAAGGCTAGCTTTTATAGGCAAAGTCTGGAGTTTGGCACGGGCCATGCCATGTCAGATAGATGATTCGAAATCTTCTGTCTTCAGGGGCACGGGTCATGTTTATCAGAGCACGGGCCGTGCCATGTCAAGAGGCTTCAACACCGGGCGTGGTGATTCAGAGACACGGGGTGTGCTGAGTCAAAGGAAGATTTTTGTAGATCCGGGTCGGGCACGGGGCGTGCCGGGCTGGGCACGGGCCGTGCTAAAGTCATGAAATCCCAAAACTTGCATTTTTCTTCACTTTTCTGCTAGATTATGCTTCTTTTGGTATTTTTGCTTTAGAAAACCTGAAAAACTAAAAAGAAAACAAAATCGCTAGGTTTTGATGTTAGTAGCTAGGTGTTGTCCGAAATGTGGGAATATTTAGGTATAAAATTATGTATAATTTTGTGTACATCGGCTTGTCAAGGGTTGCGCGATCCTTGAAGAGCTTTTTGACGAATTACCTATAATAACCCACCAGGCCGAAGAGTTGGCGTATTTCGGTCGATGTATTTTAGTACAGGAAATGCTTAATCGCCTCAACCTATGACGGTTCAACTTGAATTCTTAGTTCATTAGCACGTGGCCCACAAATTACACTTCTAATCCAGAAGTCGCTCCTCGAGTGTTTGGCATACCATCGCTACTTTCCCAATAGGTTAGGAGTTAAACGGAAATGGCCCGCATGATCTTCCGTTGTCTTGGAATGAATGAGGATATCATCAATAAACACGATGACGAACTGCTCCAAGCACAACTAGCAACCCTATTCGTAAGGTCTGTACATGTTGTGGTTGTATTGGTCAGCTAACTGCATAACCAAGAACTCATAATGCTCACATCAAATCATGTAAGAAATTATTGAATCTCAATCTTTCCCGACCCTTGAAAAAAGGGTAACCGGATCTTCATTTGACCTTCGATTCGCAAATCGATCCTTGATGCTGATTGGTAGATCGTCAACACGATGAAAAGGACATTGATTCCTTATGTTAAATCCTTTTCGTTCTGATAACCGGTGCACGCTCAAAGAATTTTATCATTCTTCTTATATAGCAGAACCGACACTTCCTAACGCGATGAACTATGCCATTCAAACAATTCTTCCTCTTTCAGACCCTTCCAATTGTGAATACAACCCTTGGAGTTCATTTAATACGATTCGACAAGACGCTCGGGCATTTAGCGTTGCCCCGGGTGCCGTATCAACCCCAATGTCTATTTTCCGAAATAGGGAAAGACTTAGCAAGTCTTTAGGGAGTTCATCCAAGAAATCTCAAATGGTATGAATATCTTCCATGCAAGGTTCTTCAATTGACCGCTCAATGTCATGATCCTAGATAGCCACGATCTCCTGCCTTACGACCTCCGTTTGGCGCTTGGATACTCGATCCATTCTAATGGTTTCACCCAAAACTTCCCAAATTTGATAGTAGCAGTCCCACACTCACATGATGACCTGAATGTTCCTAAGCGAGGTTCCGAACGACACGATTTGCTCTAACCAGCTTATCATTCTCGAGTTCTATAGGATACTCAAACTCTATCGGCAATTTATGATGCTAATGGCTTTGCTAAACTTACTTGATATAGGGATTCTACCAGCATCGACATAGATTAATAATAACAGAGCAATATGCGAATTAAAAGAAAAGACTTACCACGAACGTCTTATCTCGCTTCAAGCTTCTCTTGATCCAAACACGTATGCTTGAGCCTGAAGATTTCCATCGTTGTTGTTGCCATTTCCGTCTTCTTTAGCTTTGGGCAGTCCCTCTTGATGATGTCCCATCCGACCACACTTAAAGCATCCTGATTGATTTCCCTGGTTGCCTGGTCAGTTCTTCCCTTTGTTTCTACAATCATTTGCTTTGTGCCCACCTTTTCCACACTTGTGGCATTTTATGCTGTCGCAGTTTCCCTCGTGATGAAAACCACATTTGTCACATTTAGGCAGTGTTCCATGATATCTACCAGCAACATCACTCGAACCTTGATCGTTCTGCTTGCCCTTGTTATTGTCAACCTTTTTACCTTGGCTTTGACCGGAACCAGTCTTGTCTTTACTAAAATCATCCCATTTCCTTTTGTTGTCAGAAGAATCAGACAATGGCTTCCGAGGCGGTAGGGTTCCTTGTTTCACTACTTGGTCCATCAACTTATGAGCGAGATGAATTGTGTCTCTGATGTTCGTAAGATTACTAGAAGTCACCAGGCTTTGAATTTGGGGTACCAACCCATCGATGAACCGCTCAATCCTTCTGTAAGATGGCTCTACCATAGTAGGGCACAACAAAGCTAGTTCATTCAGTCGAGCAACATAAGCTTCAATCTCTGATCCTTCCATTTTCAAGTTTCCGAATTCCAGTTCGAGCTTCTTCATTTCCATTCATGGACAATATTCCTCCACCAGATGCGGGTAAACTCCGCCCACGGTGTTGCATTAGAAACTTCTAGACCCAAAGTTTGTACTTGAGTGTTCCACCATGTTAATGCCACTCCCTCAGGTGTTCTTATGGCATACTTAACTCGAAACTTAACTGGACAGTTGCACCTCTCAATCACTGATTCAGTTTTCTCCACCCACCTTAACAGACCAACCACCCCCTCCGTTCCATTGAATGCCTGGGGTTTGCACTCCATGAACATCTTGTACGTGCAAGCATTGTGGCCAATCGGGTTTGCTTGAGCGTGTGCAGTCAATGTCGTCGCAACAATCTGACCGATAACTATGTTAAGCACTTCTGTTGACATGTAGATTCCGTGTCCTCGGCCACGACCTGCCATGTTCTTTATTCATAGGATACATAATTGATTAACATCCCGGTGTTTATCATTCAATCATAGTACAAATAATCAATGGCAAAAGAAACACATAACAAATTTAACAACAATTTGAAACAAAATAAAGTTGCAACTAGTTTGCAATTTAATTTATTTAAACTGAAGTTCAAATTTTTATGTTTCAGGATAGATAAAGAAACAACTTCTAACAAGTCACATAGTTAGAAACAAAAATGAACAGACTACAATGATGGTTAAGATATCAGACTCGACATTGCCCTCCGACTCCCTATCAGGGACCTCTGCTAATATATCCTCAGGACCTCCCCCTCCAGGGTCTCCTGATAATTTCTCCTACACAGTAACTCTACCCTGAGTTACGAGTTGTTGGTCCTTTAGAATAATCACCCTATTCCTACACGCCCGCACATGATCCACCAAGTTGTTATGCACTTGTTCAGTCTGATCCTGGTTACGGCTCGAAGAATCGATTAGCTCGTCCGAACACCACTGTAATTCGCGCAATGTTCGTTGCATGGTGCCTAAGGCTGCTACTAACGTGACAATGCACCGAATCCTTAGAGCGTGAAAATGAAGACAACATGACACACACAAGGCCTCCAACATTCGAGCGGAAAGATCAGTAGACGTGAAGGACAGAACGCTCTGCACCACGACCAACTGTCGTACATGTTATCTGAACCATCCCCGGTTCATAAGGTCTCGAAGGTTTCGTACACGAATCGACTTAGTGAATCCATTTGCATTGAACGGCGTCTTGTCGTTGCTCATATTTCGGGATCTCTTCCCCTTGCTTGCAGATGATGCGCCCGCTGACGACAAAGAAGTAGATGTCATGTCTATTGTATACACTGCATGTATATTTCCATATGTGCTCGCTTAATGAATGACCACCAAGTCAATTCATCAAAGCACCATAGGGATCAGATGTGAGAGAGATGTGTGAGAGAGATGTAACCACAAAAGTAATCGAGATACGTATATATATATATATATATATATATATATATATATATATATATATATATAGGGGAAGGATCAAATAAAAACAAAATGTTATTACGAAAACACGAAAACAAATATTAAAACATCTATAACTTCCTCATACGTTAATATTTTTGTAAAAAAATTACACCAAAAGTCTTAAAATTATGTCAACTTTAATTCTGAAAAGAAAAATTAAACATTTAAAATTTCATGATTTTTTTATTATTGCATAATGGCAATAATACGTATTAATTATATTACACATGTGCAATATTAACAAAAAAAAAAGTTTAATTTTTTTTAAATTTTTTTCCAGAATTAAAGTTAACAGACTTATAAGATTTATGGTGTAATTTTTTATCAAAAATATTAACGTATGAAAAAGTTATAGAGGTTTTAATATTATTGCACATGTGCAATAATAATTTTTTATTGCACACGTGCAATAATAATAAAAAACGTTGATTTTTTTTAATTTTCTCCAGAATTAAAGATAACAGAATTATAAGATTTATGGTGCAATTTTTTATAAAATTTTTTAACATATGAAAGTTATAAAGGTTTTAATATTATTGCATATGTGCAATAATAATAAAAAAAAATATTGCACCTGTGCAATAATAATTTAAAAAAAAAACTTGATATTTTTCAATATTTTCCAGAACTAAAGATAACATAATTTTAAGGATTTTGGTGTAAGTTTTTTAAAAACAAAATTAACGTATGAAAAAGTTATAGAGGTTTTAATATTTGTTTTCGTGTTTTCGCAATAAAAGTTGTTTTCACATGAACCTTACCCTATA
>JBCNJP010011848.1:0-14835 GCA_039602395.1 Deinandra increscens subsp. villosa
TCGATTTTCTTGTTCTTGGTCATACCACGTGACAGCTGACTGGATAACATCATCTTTCAACACTAAGTGTGGTATACATGGTGTGATGATGTGGTGTTGAAGATTATTTTATTATTATTATTTTTGACTTTTCTTTTTAAATTTAAATACTAATTAAATATTTTTATTTAATATAAATATAAAATATTACATTTTAAACTAAAATAACGAAATAAGAAAATTACATCAAACATAAATTATTCAAGAAGAACGCTCGTAGACGTCCTCGATCAAATCCGTCTTAAGTTGGTTATGGATATTTCGGTTCGTTCGAGTGTTGAGCTATTAAGTTAATATAGTCCAAAATCAAATAGCGGTCGAGGACCGCTATATGAGATATAGGTTATCGCGGTGATATAGCGATGAGATAGCGGTAATTTTAATATATAGATAAATATATATACATATAATTATATATAAGAAACATAAAACACCAAACATTTAATAGTAATATTAAACATCAATACTCAAAAGTGTTTGTAGGGTTTATAGATGCATATAAAGATGGCTTCAGATGACATTGGTTGGAAGTTGTAAGAAGTTAGTGCAGCCCTAAACATTCATAACCGCTATAGCACTGTTATATGAGACCGATATCGATGCTATATCGGCCGCTATGACCGATAAATGCGGAACTGATATTTAAACCGCTATATGAGACTGATATTTTGCATAGGGTCCGCTATCCGCTATAGCACCGCTATAGCGGCGCTATTAACTACATAGGTGTTGAGGCGACGTTGGTGATAATGAACAATCATTTGAAAAAACATGGCTGAGGCCCGATCGGATGATTCATCGGATGAATAGTTGGATGAATTGTGAGTCGAATCGTTAGATGGAGGAGAAGAATCCATATTTTGTAAGATGATTTTTTAGAGAAAGGAGAAGAAATGGTAAAAATGTAGGATGATTTGGTTAAAATGTGAAATATATAGGTAAAAAAATTGAATATTTTTTTTAGTTCCTCCAACATTACAAAATAGGACCGTTCAACGGTCCACTTTCTCAAAAGTTGAACAAACAATGCCGTGTGAAGTTCCACGGCAAATGATCACGCAGCCCAAAACCCGGAGGGGGTGGTGTTTCATGCCGTTGACCCCCTTAACGCAGCCTTTTCACGGGGTCTACTAGATGCCCTTATAGTATAATCTTGTGCTTTTAAAATTTTTACATTATAAGCTAATGATTATATATTAAAATTAGTGGTGTACAAGTCAAAACTTGTATAACAAAATCAAATTGATAAGTAACAAGATGTTAACCTACCCGTACGTTGCGGCGGGTCACATCTTATTTGATAATTTAGTGAGTATGAAAACGAAAAGTGCATTAATATGGATTAGGGGTGTTCAGTTTTTGAATCCAACTCGAATAATTCGAAATTCGATTCGATTAAAAAATGAGCCGTTCGAAATTCGGTTCGAAATTTAAAATTCGAATTCGATTCGATTCGAATTTTAAATTTCGAATGATCCTCTCCCTATATATATATATAATAATTACTTAAAATGTTTATACCGTAACAGTTGACAATGCTAGTAGTAACGATACGGCTATGGAGTACTTAAAAGGTAAGTTTGTACAATGGGGTAATCTTTGTGTCTTAGATGCTAAATGGTATCATGTTCGATGTATGACACACGTTTTAAATTTGGTTGTTCAAGATGGAATCAAAAAACTTAGTGGATCGGTAGATAGTGTTCGGGCAGCCGTGAGGTAAGTTATGCATATTTTTTTTTGTTCAATCCGTATTTTGTTTTACTAAAAGTTATTTAAGTTTTTATCAGTTTTGTAAATAAGATAAAAATATTGTTTTGTTCAATTCGAATGGAATTCGGATTTGATTCGGATTCGATTCGAATTCCAAAACTGAATTCGAATCGAATCGAATTCGAATGGGATTTCTATTTCGAATTCGAATCGAGTTGTTCGAATCTACTTCGAATTAGAATCTACTTCGAATTCAGGTTTTAAAAATTGAAATTCGAATAATTCGATTCGATTAACTCGAGTATTCGAAATTCGATTCGTTGAACACCCCTAAATGGATAGAGTACAAAATGATTGTCAAAAGTGCACAACTAATGTATTCACCAAAAGTGGTAAAGGGGTTTTGACCGAGTAAGTGACAAATCAAACATCCCCGAAGTCTTCTAAAAATATGATGCTCAATGCCAGCGAAACATACTCTCAAACATACAAAGTTTTTTTTTCCTACAACCCTTAATCATATTGTTGTTCATGTTCGATGTAAAATTCAAGGGCTCAACTCCACAGTATGTACTCCAAAAGTGCAGAACAAAAGTACAAAATTGTTTGTGTTTTCAATGCCAACAAACCAAACGTATGAGAACACTAAAAAACCAAAAGAAAAAAGAGGAGAAAGAAAAGTTAAAGCAGCCGGAGATGAGACGGACTCGAAATAGCACCTTTAACTTCAAATACAACCCACAAACCACTCGCACACATATAGATCTGAGAATTTGAACGGGAAAACAAATATGTAAACTAAAATAAAAGCGCATAACAAAGGCAGTGCACATTCATGCTTACATTTCAAGTTACAGAACTCTTTCGAGAAGAGCTTAGTTTGAGAGTGAATATTAGATCAAGAGATTGTTAGTAATCTTGTAGAGACTAAATATATAATTTGGCCTTCTATATAAAGAACCCTAATATAAAACCTTAAGTACAACTTACCGATTAAAAAATATACCATCATACTATTTAACTCTATTTAACTATCCGTCAGTCAGAAGGTGAACAAATGACCTTCCCTACTCAACTGGCTGCCTTCAGAACCCCAACTCATGTGCACTGCAGTTGAAGTTTATTAGGACTACATAAGAAAAAAGAATAATAAAAGCAACAAAGTAGATGAGAACTTAATATACAGAAATCAAATAAAGGGGATTCATACCTCCAAGAAGAGCAGCAACTGCACCTCATGTTGTTCCCTAAACAATAATAAATGATGAAACCAGAATAATTAGTATAATAATGATAATATTAAACCACTTTAAGCATGAATTTAACTTTTTAATAGAAGGGTCCAAAAGTTTTTCTTCAATTTCTTGTTATGTTACTAGACATCTCCATGAATCTCTTGGATGGATTTAACCCTTTTAGACTGTTCATCTTAGGATTTCTGTAATCCTGGCCCACTCATATGTAAACTGTAAACTCTGTAAACAAGAGAAACAAGCCTCTGAAAACCACCTTCTATGATAACAAATACCAACCCAAAGGTATGTAAAACATATGATAACTACACTGTTGATACTATATCACATTTGCTGTCTAAATGTCTAGTTTCATTGTATCTTTGATGTAATTAATCCGCAAGGGAATTTTTTGTTTTTCATGTGTACAACCTTTCTACTTTCTTTATTTTCTTCCCACAAAGAGGATTAATCGCCATCAAAAGTTCTTCTCTACTCATCATGTATTCTTGTATTAAAAACATTAGTCAGATTACAAATAATTGAGGTCTAAAATAAGTAAGTATTGCTTACCGCTAGATCTTCGTCCTCAGCCATCACTACAAGCTCCCCCTGGCCAAAGCCACCTTTTGCGATTTCAAAGTCTTCTCTATATTTTAGCCACGTACCATTCCAGAAAGTAATGGGTGGGAGTCTGCGATCTCTACGCATCACTTCACATGTAATGCTTTCCACGTAAAGAAGCTGTAAAGAAATATGTTTTTGGTAGAATAATTATGTCCAAAATTTCTTACACACTTTTCAATTAGATATCTACAACAAACTTTTTTATAAAGACTTTTCAATTAAATTGTATTCGTGTGTTAAACTTTTTACACTAGGTGACTAAACTTTTGTAAAGTAACGTACCGTTAGTATTGCTACGGTCCCTTTAAATTCCGTCGCCCATTCATCTTTGCATTTCTTCATGCAATCTACCACATACTTGCACCAGTTTATCTCACTAAAATTAACTTCAGCACTTAACTGATGAAGTATGGACAACTTGCATGTCCCATTGCAATCCGTTGTGACCATCGTCGAAAGAAACAACATGATGAAATCCAACTTAAAGTTGAACGAATCATCATCCTTAGATGTCCTAATTTCGAATTCAATCATGCGTGGTGTGATAGTGTCTTTGTAGCGCATCTTCCACTCCATGATTGGTGCTTCCAAATTTTTATCATCCAGTTTTTGTTCCGATTCTTGATCTAGGATGGCGAGTTCCAACCCAAAATTTGGAATTCCGAGTAGCTTGTGTATCAACTTGGCGTCGACCTTTATTTTCCTGCCACCCAAGTCTAGTTCCATATTTTCTTGGTTAAACTTGTCTACAACATAGAGTCCTAAATTCTCAGGTATAGAATCAACTTGGAATTGCAACATTTTGGCAAACCCTATTTGCCTAACTGCCTCCCTCTGTTTTGGTTTAAATATAGAGCCCACATGTACAACTACCAGAAACAATGAATAAAGCGAGCATCTGTGTAAGATCTCGGATCTGTCTGGGTCGTCGCTTGTGATGTCGTCCTCACTCGTGTTAGTTCGTGTTTCTGACATTAGACTTTCTTCTTCTTTACTGGTATTTATACAAACAACTTTAGGTTAGCACCAAAACGAAAACGATGTGTTCTAAAAAATTGTAATCCATCTTTTACTAATGTACAGAAGATAGAGATCACTAAGTAATTAAAGTCCAGCTTAAGATCATGTGTTTATGAAAAAGTCCAGCTTAAGAAACAAAAAAACAAAAAATCAAACACTATTGCTGATCCAGATCCACCGTAACAAAGGGCAAACATTCGACAATAACAGAATACAGAATCATAAGAAAAGCGAGTCACATCGATGAACTATAACACATCATATACGAACCTAAAAGGCAATGAAAAACAAAATGAAACTACTACAGTTACGGGATCAAAATGGAGGATAATAATCAGGTACAAATTCTGCATCGGTGAACATTTTGAAATGAAGAGGAAATAGACTAAATCGGGGTACCTGAAATCGCGAATCGGAACGGTAGAAGAAGGAATGCAGTGGCGATTTCGGTGGCTATGGCTACTCAGACCTCGATCGATGGCCTCTTTGCCGCAGATTGTGGTGGTTTCCGGTGGTGTTTCGCGGAGGTCGCAAACGACTAGGGTTTTCTGATGTGAAGCTGATGAGTGAGTACCAGGCGACAGGCGTCACTTCATTCACTTTTAAACCCATTTACACCCATTACAAATAATAATAGTAATATACTTCTACCCAAAGAGCCAGAAACATATATTTAAAGTCCAAAATGACTCAAATTTTAAGCCCATAACTCTCAAGTCTTCAAGGCTACCCGTTGGTTAGCAGGGTATTTACGGGTCAATGAGTTTTTTAGTAACAGATTCTCATGTTTATAAAGCTATGTGTACAACGGCGGATCTACAGGAGGGTCCGGAGGGTCCGTTGACCCTCCGGCGAAGCTGGGTTTTTCTGTTATTAAAGGTATCCATAGGATGTTTTTTCTTTAATTGACCCTTCGAAAATATGTATCATATATACGAAAGTGAAGAGAAGAAAGAAATGTAGGAGAACCGTTCGTAAATTTAATTAAAATAAATACTTTTATTTGAGTACGATTACAACGAAAGAAATAAATCTAATCTATTACAATATAATGAAAATGAAATTCTACTCCTATCAACAATTACAAGGAAATGATTAAAGGTTACACGGAAATGATATACCATACAGGGAAATAAATAAGAATTACAACGAAATGAAATTGCAATACAAATGAAATGAAAGCAAAGTTTAACAAATGCTTGTAAATAAAATATTAATGTTTTGAATGAAATAAAACAAACAGTGAGTTATAGAAAATGTTTTAAATGAAAAGGTTTAAGGAAAACAATTTTGATATTAGTTTAATAAAACGATGAAGATTCCAAGGAATCTTTGGCGAAGGATTCGGGTCAAAACCCGGGTCCCTTAAAACAAATTCCGGGTCTACCGAAGATCCGTTTTGTTTCCCAGGGTACAATCGCCTAAACCGTATTGTACGGCCGGGATAACTCTAAGCTTGAAAATACCTTGAAGCTTGAAGAGCAAGAACGATGAAGAAGATGAGAGAATTATTGAGGAGAGGCAGAGAGAAAGAATTCTGTGAATTCTAGTGTGTCTAGCCTCAACTAATGAGGCTGTATATATAGTGGTGGGAATGACTTGTTGAGCACACAAAAATAATTCGTAGTCAAACTTTGCATTAAACGTCTTTAATGCAAATTGATTTCTAATTAACGCGGAATTACCTTATTTAGCTCAAAACGCGTTTACAGCTGTCAATCCGGAGGAATCTCCGCGTAACAGCTGTTTCCGGAAGAACTGATCTTCCGCTTGAACTTCAAGCTCCTTTTCAGCTGAGCTTCAAGTTCCTCTTTTCCACTTGAACTTCAAGCTGGAATTTCCGGTTGAACCCAAAAACAATAAGGCGGCTCTCAAGCGGCCCGCGGCGATGCGAGCGTGCGAAGTGCAAAGTGCGCCATCAAAGCGCCACATTGCGCCTCATACGCCCACGCCACGCGCGCGTGCGTGTGCGAGTGCGAGTGCGAGTGCGAGTTAGGGGTGCTCCGCACCCCTCAGGGTCCAAGGGATGTGTCCTACTAAAGGAAACAATAGTTGGTAAGGTTCCCACCTTATAAACCACTTTTGGTTTCAATCCCCAACCAATGTGGGATGAGTTAACATGCTATACTTAGCATTTTTCTCTCTAATTTTCGCAGCTTCACAAGTTGCGAGACCTCAACTTTGAGCTTCGATATCTCATTCATACGAGCTCGGATTTGGACGTGGTTTGATGCGTTGGAAAGCCCTCACAACGTACTACACAAACCCATTAAATACAGAGGCAACAACCTATGTTATCTGTATTTTATTTTAGTCCAAAGTTGGTGAAAAACTCATTTTCACACTTAGTGAAAAAACTCATTTTCCACTAGTTTTTCTCCCAAAATTCCAACAAGAAATAGAGAAAAGTGAAGGTTTTTTTGTTCTGAAATGTTGGCCGACCGGCGACCTCCTGAACTTGTTCATGGAGTATGAGTGAGGAAGAGGTTAAACTATGACAGAGATACCGGATTATATTTTTATTAAATAATATTAAGTTAGGGGTAAAATGGTAAAAGAACTAAAACAATAAAAAGTACAAGTGAGCTTTATGTGTCAGAAAAACCTATACTATACTTCACAATTTAATGACCAATTCACATATGATATGTTCAATTTTTATTTATTTTCTTAGTGATGTTTTTGAACGTATTTATTAATTGCTTATTTAGAGTTTATTAATTGCTTATTTAGATTTATGTTATGACCATTTTTCTAGTAATTATTTATTTTACGATGATATAAACCTATTTTATTTATGAAGTTTTTATTGATGATATTATTAAATACTATTTAAGATATATATATATATATATATTTGTTTTGATTATTTTTTTATAATATTTTATAAAATATAAATAACTAATTAATATTTTTTCATGTCTAGATGTTATTTGAAATAAATTGTGTATAAAACTTAGATTAAGCATTGAAAGCTCACAAAGTTGTTTAAAAAGTTCTAAAATCTGCTAGTTTGGGCAAAGTCGAACTTTAGTTGAGGTGAGCTCACTTGTTTGAGCCATATTTAAATTCAGAGTTTATGTTTATAAGTTAAAAAAATAATCTCTATAAGATTTTTTTTTCTAAAATCAAGGTTAACACCATTTAAGTTCACATGTAAAAAGATTAAATATGTATTTTTTATACATAAATTGCATATATCGGTTAATCATTGATGATCACATAACCGATAAACAAAAAGAAATGTTAAAAAAAATATTGACCCTCCAAACAAAAAGTTCTGGTTCCGCCACTGTATGTGTAGTCATAATGTCCCACCATGGGGCATTATTTGACATGTGGCGCTGACGTGGGCAAAGGGGGGGGGGGGGGGGTGGGGGGGGGGGGGGTTATGGGGCATGGATGTGAAGGGGGGTAAAAGATATACTTTCCTAAGGCAAAGTCTACTAAAAATAAGAGTAAAATTACACGGGTAATTAGTTCCTCCTCTGGTAAGTCTCAAGTTTAGAATTAGTACTGAGAATAAACACACCAATGACAGAGATTGGACTAAACTCTTCAAGTTATTGAATACAAGAAACTCACTCAATACAATCACACAATATACAATCTTGCGTTTTAACTTGGTATCAAAGTTGGATCTCATGATCGCTTAAAACAACTCTAGGCAGGGCAGGCCAGTCGTCGCCATGTAACCAACCACCACATCGATTTCCTTATTTGTTAATGTTTTATTACGATGATGGTAAAGACAGTGAAACATCGCCCCATACCGCCATCACACTCCATCTATAATTTATCAATTTAACACAAATCCTAACTAAATCCTAAGACAATTCACTATTTGACATAAACCCTAAATTCTAAAAATTAGAGGAGAATCGGAGATTACCGGTGGGAGAGGCACATGGGCGGTGGCGGACGGCTTTGGCAAGTAATGTATTAATTATAAAACTTTCAATTTACCCCCCTGAACTTATAACTTTTATTTTTACGTTTCACAAACTTATTAATTGTTCGGTTTTAATTAATTAACGGGCGTTTAGTGATATTTCAATGTCGGGATTTCAATAAAAACCCATTAAAAGGTTCGAGGGGTAGCGGAAACATAATTTCAGGGGGTAGCGAAAAAATATTTTTAAGGGTAACGAAATACAAAAAACGTATAAAAAATCCACTACGAGGTGCGAGTTCAGGGGTAGCAGACGCTACCCCTCATTACCATGTAAGTCCGCCACTGCTGATTATTAAAAAAAGTTGTAAGAAATGGAAACAACCCTAATGACATTAGTATTCTATGCAATTTGATACTCATGTCTGCAGAAAGAAAAAAAACTTAATCAGCAAAGAAATATGACTTGTTTTAGCGTATACAGTATCTACTACTAGAAGAAAGTTTAGAAGTTTATTAACTTAATTTGCATTTAAGGGTATTTATTTATATTTTTTCGTTCGTGTGATGCAGATGGCGGATCATTTGACTGCCTTGATTCGGACAGCATAATTGATGAATTCAAAGATATTAAAGGGCGTCGGGCTGAATTATAAATCTTTTTTCAGGTACTCACCATTTCTCTCGTATGATCATAAATATTTTAGGTCCGAACATAGCATTTATAGTTTTTATTGTTTGACCCGACCTGAACCGAACATAAAATTTATAATTTAATTCAAAGCATTTATAGTTTTTTTTTTTACTCGACCCGAACTGGACCACCGATCCGAACATATATCTCAAAACATAGCGATACCTTTTTTTGGGTCACATGACTTTCGGTCACTACTAAAAATATTCTAGCTCCGCCACTGTATACTTACAAATGACTAATGAGACATGTTCCAGTTGCCATTATTGGCATTTAAATGTGCACAGCACGAAGGCAATACAGTAAAACCTCTATAATTTAATACTCGATAAATTAATAACCTCGATAAAATTAATAATTTGTATGGTCCCAACTTGGGACCAATACAAAATTAGACCCCAATCGATAAAATAATAAGATAATAATCTTTTTGAAATCCCATTGTAAATATATTGGTCCTAGCGAAACTATAAATTAATAATTACTAAAATATTTTAAAATTCTAGGATTGTTTAGTAAAAAATGAATCTATAGTCACTTATTTTTTTTATGAACTTCAAATCTATATTGAGTTCATCTTTAAATCTCCCCATTGCACTTAAGAGTTGTGGCACTGTATTCTCGTATTGCAACAAAAAATTGTGAAAAGTTGTTGCCGCTTGCAATGCTTCTTTCCGAGTGACCGGTTCCAAAGGTACTGAATCATCATCAACTTCATCATCAACCGGATTTGAACGGTATCATTAGACATTTTATAGTGATCAATCTAGATCTATGTACATTGAACTTGACAAGTTCATTAATGTGTGAATGTACATGAGAGTTTTAAAGGTCCTTGTTTCTGTTTAATTCAAATAGGTAATGTGAACGAATATGTAAATTTTGAAGGTCGATGCATTAATTTGAGAGTTGCTCACGAATATAAGCCAACTCTTTAAATTAATAATTTATTAATTTATCGATATAATAATATCTCGCTAAATTAATAAAATATCACGGTCCCAACATTATTAATTTATAGAGTTTTTACTGTACATAGCCACTTTAGTTGGTAAAAAGATCCTTAATTTTTTTACTCTCTAACTTTTAATTTTTTTTTTTGTTTAAGTTTTGTTTTCTTCTGCTTTGGCCACGAAACTTTAAACTTTTCTACTTTCGTTTTTAGTATACTTTTATAGTTTTATACTTTCACCACGAGACTTTTAACTTTTACGTTTTATACCCCTTAACTTAGTATAAAACATAAGATTTGTGTTTCCTTGTGGGTTTTTGAGATGTGGTTAGGATCACAAAGAACGTGGTGGTTGATAAATGTGGGGTGTAGGAAATGAAAGAACGATTTAAACTGATTTGGTGGAAGTAAAAAATGTGTTTCATAATAGATGAAAAATGAGATCGATCGTTTTATAAACGCGATTATTTATATTTTTGTATATCTTTATTTTTATAGGAACTTCATGATAAGATTTAGACATTTTTTTTTTTACTTTAAGGGTTTATGCTATGTATAATAATCATTAGGTTCCCTTCCCATAAAGTCATTGTAAATTCGTAAGATTGTCCGTAGTGGGGCGTTACTGGGCGAATCCGGGCTCTATAACGCCCACCCCCACTACGGTGGGGCGTTATGGGGCGTTATAGAGAGAAAATGGGCGAGGGGCGTGAGGGGTTTAACGCCGAGAAGGGGGAATGTTTGGTGGGGATATAGCCGTTGAACGGCTATATCAACGGATATATATATATATATTTTTTTTTTCAATTTTTTTTAAATCTTACACAATATATATCACACATAATTTATAAAACTCACACACTCATTCCTCTCATACTCTCTCATACTCTCTCAATTCTCTTCTTTTTTTAAAAAAAAATTGGCTCTCCCTCTTCCTCCACTCGACTCGGTCTCTTCGACGATGAAGAAGACGAGGTTGTTTCCGCCGCAATTCAACTTTTTGACGTGCCGGTTCCACGCCCAGTTATTAAGCGGAGACACCTCGAACGTGATCGTAACGCGGCCAATGATAAACTGATGAGAGACTATTTTGGGCCCAACCCACTCTACGACGAGGAGACGTTCAAGAGACGGTTTCGAATAACCAAACGGTTATTTTTGCGTATAGCTAAGGATTTGGAAGAACATTCTCCTTATTTTAGGCAACGGTTCGACGCCACTGGAAAGCTTGGGTTCACTTCTATCCTCATGCATAACATGAACAAAGAGGATAAGGGTCATGCGATATGTGCCGACTTTCGCCCCGAACATATCCAAGTGATGCCACCTGCGACGAATGAGAAGCGACTTCAAAACTACGCGATGTTGCGTTCTAGAGAGATACACAACTCTCTAAAAGCGGATTTGGTTGAACACACTTGGACCTTTAGGCCAATTGATTACGTGCCCGAACCGGTTGTGCAACAAGAAGAAGAAAGTGACGGTGAAGAAAACGAAGAAGACTACGACGATGTCCAATCCGATGATTAGTTTTTTTTTATTTTATCGTCTTTTGTTTTGGTTGTATCGTGTTTTTATTTTTATTTGTAACCTTTTTTTTAATGAAAGTAGTTTGTTTTAAAAAAAAAAGAAAAAAAAAATAATAATTAAGTAATGATGGTGGGGCTTTATGGGGGCTTTATCCACTACACCATAAAGCCCCATAAAGCCCCTTGCCCAGTCAGCTGCCACGTGTCAGTTAATGCCCCATTTGGGGCTTTATGGGGCCTTAACCACTACACATAGCCTAACATGCCAATATGCCATTGCTCTTCGAGATTAGTTCCACCTTCGTTCTGGAAAGTGCATAACACAGTTCCGGGTTCCTTTTAACGATTGGAAAATTGAATTTTAATAATCTCAACCTTTTGGGTGTTTATCAACAATAATATCACCTTTAAAAATCATTCTTAATGGTTCCAACTTTTATCTTATTTATTGAAATTAGTCTCGTCGTTAAAAAATTTAGCACCGTTAACTTTTTAATGACGTGACGTCCATGTGGATAAATAGGTTTATTTTTTTCTTTTTTAACCCCTTATAAATTACACATGACAAAATCAAGTCAAAATTTGGTAAATTTCATCTCTCCATTTTAGCCTCCTTTTTCACCTTCATCGTTGTGAATCCCATTCTCGCAGGAAACCTCCACAACTCCGATGAGACATCCCATATCTCGTTTGAGAGAGAGAAAGAGACCCGCAGGAGCACGAGACTCGGCCACATCCGGCGGCGTCCACCGAGTGAGCTCCGACAACCTCCGAAACCCTTACGACGGCGGCTTCCCAAACCTAATCCTAAACCGTTTAAGTTTGCGAATTTCCTTGCTGCAAACATGAATTCATTGCTACTATTCACCAACGGAGCTTGAAAGAATTTAAACTGCGGTGGTGAATGACCCCAACAATGATGACATTAGGATGGAAGAAATGATGTCTCTTGCTGCCTTTAATGAGGTTGTCTTGGATGAAGACAGTTTCCTTAAACAAAAAGCCAAAATTGAATGGCTTAGTGCAGGTGAACACAACACGAAATTCTTCCATAGAAACGATCAAAGGAAGGCTAAATCGGAATTAAATCCTTTGTGTCGAAAACTCTAATAGAAACAAATTACCAACGACCAGAGCCAGTGTCGGAGGTTGCTGGAGCTAGCTCGGTGGAGGTCGTTGGACGTGGCTGGGTCTCATGCTCTTGCGAGTCTCTTTCTCTCTCTTAAACGAGATATGGGATGTCTCGCCGGAGCTGTGGAGGTTTCCGGCGAGAATGAGATTCACATCAGTGAAAGAAGGATGCTAAAATAGGGGAGGTTGATTTTGACCAAATTTTGACTTGATTTTGCCATGTGTGATTTATAAGGGGTTAAAAAAAAGAAAAAAATAAACCTATTTATCCATATGGACGCCACATCATTAAAAAGTTAACGGTGTTAAGTTTTTTAACAGCGGGACCAATATCAATAAATAAGGTGAAAGTTGGGACCATTGAGAATGATTTTTTAAAGTGAGATTATTCTTGGCCAACACCCAAAAATTGGGATTATTAAAATCCAATTTTCCTTAACAATTTGGGTTAGGAGATTTGCAAGAAAAAATGTATGTTTCTTGTAAAGTACCTATATTAACAAATTATAACATATTACAAATATTTATTATGCTTGATTAGACCATGTGGCTCCAGGGACGGACTTGTTAAGGGCCCAGGGGGTCCCCGTGGACCCCCTCAACCTCGTACGCAAAGTGGAAATAATGTGAACGTTTTTTTGATAATTTTTTTTAGTGATGAAAAGTTAATAAATACTTAGTTTGTGGATATGAAACATAGTGATTAACTAGCCAAGTGGTAAGAACCTTTGTTGGAATTTGAAGTGATGCAAGTTCAAATCTGGTGCTTAGCATTTCCCCCAATTTTTTTGTTAATTTAGTGCTATAAATGAGGAGAGTAAATGAGTGTATTTCATGTTTCACATCTTTTTTAATTACTTTCATTATAGTCCATTCTTTTCAAATACATTCATCTTAGACCATTTTTATAATAAATTATTACAATATATAAAAATATAGTTTTTTTAAACATTTTGTCATTTTTTTTCACGCATTACTTTTTCTTTTTTCTTTATTTTAGCCATTTTACTATTATATCGTTGTCAATGTTAGGTAAATAGTGATTCCGTAATAAAAGTTGTGGACCTCCTCAATAAAATTTCTAGTTCCGCCCCTGGTGTGGCTCCAATACTTCAATGCCATGTGACGACATCCTATTTAACCAAAATAACAAAATGTAAAACCTAAAAGTATGTTATTACAATTCATATATAACAATTTAATCAATAAATTAACTAGATCAAATAATATTAGAGACTTACAATCCATCATAATGCTAGTATTTTTAATTTTCAAGTTAGATTACCTAATTATATATATATACAAAAATGAATGGTGGTCTCACACTCATGAGCTACTATTCATATGTTGGCCTATCATGGCATGACACGTGTCATGTCAACCACTAAGGTCTCACACTCATGAGCCACTATTCATATGTTGGCCTATCATGGCATGACACGTGTCATGCCAACCACTAATAATTATATATATATACAAAAATGAATGGTGGTCTCACACTCATGATCCACTATGGTGGTCTCACACTCATGATCCACTATTCATATGTTGGCCTATCATGGCATGACACGTGTCATGCCAACCACTAATAACATGACACGTGTCATGTCTAAACGACATGTGGCAACCACTAATAACATGACACGTGTCATGTCTAACCGACACGTGTCATGTTTTTTTTTTTAAATTTTACGTTTTATACCACTTAACTTTTTTACTTTCGTTTTTAGTATACTTTTAGAGTTTTCGACTTACGTCATCCTTTAAAGTCGTTAAAAGGTGACCCGCCGCAACGCGCGGTGGTCAACTTTCAAACCACTTTTAGAGTTTTTGACTTGGTCATAGCGTTTTAAAAAATGGGTGTTAGGCCGCGTGTCATGTACATGTGGTTTTTTTTCAGACTTAAGCGCAAGTGGTCAACTTTTAAATTACTTTTAGAGTTTTCGACTTTGACCACGGCGTTTTGAAAAATGGGTGCATCTTGTTTCCTTGAAGTGACATTAAGG
>JBCNJP010011849.1:0-14829 GCA_039602395.1 Deinandra increscens subsp. villosa
AAAAAAAAAACGTGACCAAACACCTTTTGTCACGGTTTTTTTCCGTGGCCAAAGGTGAATTTTGACGTAGTGTATGGGGGTTAAGACCCGAAATAAGGGCGGATGTAAGATCGGCACGCCCTAGTACCTTAGCATTTGCTATAAGCTTAACGGGTACCTTGGCCGATGAATGGATCAGAACAGTGGGAATTAAAGTGGATACTTCTGGGAACAAGAGAAAGTTCAGTGACAAAGGGCGGGATAATAGGAGATGTAAATTTGGAAGAAATGACCAAGGAAGAATAAATGATGACAGGGATTTCAGGATGCCACCAGCAGATAATTGTAAAAATTGTGGAAAGGCGGGGCACATGCATCAGCAATGCAGATCACCAGTGGTCTGCTTCTACTGCAAAGAGAAAGGACATAGATGCTTGGAATGTCCGCAAAGGAAGAACGAAAAAGATGATAAGAACAAAGGCACTGGAACTTCGAAAGGTAAACCCCGACTCTATATCATGACAGCCGAAGAGGCACGTGTGAATGACGACGTGATCTCCGGTATGTTTTCTGTTAATAATATGATTGTTAGCATTCTATTTGATTCTGGTGCCAATAGAAGTTTTATATCCTCTGCGTGTGTCCTAGACTAAATGTACGACCATAAGTTAGATACCCTATTGTAGAAACTCTAATGGCCAAAGTTATATCTCCAAAGTAATTAGAGATTGTCATTTAGAACATGAGAACACCACTTTCGATCTAGAACTCCTCCCTATGGACCTAAGTGAATTCGACATTGTGCTCGGAATGGACTGGCTCTCACGATATCAGGCAAAGATTCGTTGTGCTGAAAAAGTTTTAGAATTAAAGTCCGCAGACGACAAGATTCACACAATCATTGGAGATAGACAAACAAAACCAATGAGGATAATATCCAGGTTGAAAGTGGGAAAGTGTATTCGCAAAGGAGATCAAGCTTATTTAGCAAATCTGGTCGAAGTGCCTCGAGAAAAGAAATTGGAAGAGGTACCCATAGTCTCGGAATATCCGGATGTGTTCCCGGATGAACTACCTGGATTGCCCCCAAAACGACAAGTGGAATTTCAAATCGAGCTTGCACCTGGAACATCCCCGATGGCAAAAGCACCTTACCGACTCGCACCTTCAGAAATGCAAGAATTAAAGAATCAACTTCAGGAACTACTCGACAAAGGTTTCATTAGACCCAGCTCTTCACCTTGGGGAGCGCCGGTTCTTTTTGTGAAAAAGAAGGATGGCACGATGCGAATGTGCATCGATTATCGTGACCTCAATCGTGTAACCATCAAGAATAAATACCCTTTGCCTCGAATCGATGATTTATTCGATCAACTACAAGGGGCTAGTTACTTCTCAAAGATCGATCTGAGATCAGGATACCATCAAGTCAGAGTCCGAGAAGAAGACGTCCCGAGAACAGCGTTCAGAACAAGATATGGCCATTATGAATTTACAGTTATGCCTTTTGGATTAACTAATGCACCAGCAATATTCATGGACTTAATGAATCGAGTGTGTAAACCATATCTCGACAAGTTTGTAATTGTGTTTATTGATGACATCTTGATTTACTCTCGCACTCGGGAAGAGCATGGTGAACATTTGAGAAAGATATTAGAGTTATTACGATCCGAGAAGCTCTACGCAAAATTCTCTAAGTGTGACTTCTGGTTAAGAGAAGTACAATTTCTGTGAGTCACATTGTCAGCAAAGCCGGAATTCAAGTAGACCCAGCAAAAGTGGAAGCTATTGCTAAATGGGAGCAACCAAAGAGTCCTACCGAAATTCGACGTTTCTTAGGACTAGCTGGTTATTATCGAAGATTTATTCAGGATTTCTCAAAGATAGCCACACCATTGACTTCCCTTACCCAGAAGAATGTGAAATTTGATTGGAAACCTAAGCATACCAATGCTTTTGAGTTGCTTAAACAGAAGTTGAGCTCTGCTCCTATACTTTCATTACCAGAGGGTACTGAAGACTTTGTGGTATACTGTGATGCCTCTATTAATGGACTCGGATGTGTTCTGATGCAGAAAGATAAAGTAATCGCATATGCATCGAGACAACTCAAAAAGCATGAAAAGAACTACACCACTCACGACTTGGAATTAGGAGCAATAGTCTTTGCTCTTAAAATTTGGAGACACTACTTGTATGGAACAAAATTTGAGATATTCTCCGATCACAAAAGTTTACAGCATTTATTCAGTCAAAAAGAGTTAAATATGCGACAAAGACGTTGGATGGAGGTGCTGAGTGACTATGATTGCGAGATTAAATACCACCCAGGTAAAGCCAATGTGGTGGCAGACGCGCTAATCAGAAAGAAAAGAGTTAAACCACTGAGAGTTCGAGCTCTGAGATTAGATGTAAGCGTGGATTTGATTGGAGAAATTATTGAAGCACAAAAGAAGCAAATGGCTGACCCCAACGTCGAATGAGATGAGATGATGACTATAGTAAGGCAATTAACAAAGGAAGTAGATGGCATCCTCAGACTAGGCAGACGTATATGGGTGCCTAAAGAAGGAGGTTTACGTGACGTAATCCTTCGAGAAGCTCACAAGTCTAAATACATGCTTCATCCGAGAGGCGACAAAATGTACCAGAATTTGAGAGCTAATTATTGGTGGCTAGGAATGAAAAAGGCAATTGCTGCCTATGTCGAAAAGTGCCCAACTTGCTTGCAAGTAAAAGCTGAACATCAGAAGCCTGCCAGGTGTCTTCAGCGAATAGAACTCCCTGAATGGAAATGGGAAGAAATTACTATGGATTTCGTGACAAAGCTTCCAAAGACTAGAAGCGGAAACGATGCCATTTGGGTAGTCGTGGACCGTTTGACAAAATCTGCCCATTTCTTACCAATGGCTGAAACGTATAATGGAAAGCAACTGTCAAAGCTATTTGTAAACGAGATCATATCAAAGCATGGATTGCCAAAGTCCATAATCTCTGATAGAGATAGCAGATTCACCTCTCACTTTTGGCGAAGTTTTCAAGAAGCAATGGGGACCAAACTAAAGTTTAGCACAGCCTATCATCCCCAAACTGATGGACAGAGTGAGAGAACGATTCAAACCCTGGAAGATATGCTAAGATCTTGTGTTATAGAATTTGGCGGTAGTTGGGATGATCATCTCCCACTAGTTGAGTTTTCATATAATAATAGCTACCATACCAGTATTCAAATGGCACCGTTTGAAGCATTATATGGTAGAAAATGTCGGACACCAGTGTGTTGGTCTGAAGTGGGAGAAGGCCAACTTACAAGACCTGAGCTGATCATGGAAACTACAGAAAAGATTAGGGAAATCCGTAAGAGGCTTAAAACTGCTCAGGACCGACAAAAGAGTTACGCAGATCGACGTCGAAGACCGCTTGAGTTTGCAGAAGGAGACATGGTGATGTTAAAAATATCACCCTGGAAAGGTATAATTCGATTTGGCAAAAGAGGAAAATTGAGCCCACGTTATATCGGACCTTTCAAGATAATAGCAAGAGTCGGAGAAGTGGCTTATCAGTTAGAATTACCTGAAGAGCTTAGCGGAGTTCACGACGTGTTTCACGTATCGAATCTACGGAAATGTATGGTAGATGAAGCTCTCGCGGTTCCGTTAAAAGAAATCAAAATTGATAAAAAGCTGAACTACACAGAACAACCCATTGAAATAATGGAACGGATCACAAAGAAGCTACGTAAGAAAAGAATTCCAATGGTGAGAGTCAAGTGGGATGCTAGACGCGGTCCTGAATATACGTGGGAATCCGAAGTAGACATGAGAAGAAAATACCCCCAACTATTCAATTAGTGCCTAACGAATTCCGGGACGGAATTCCTTTAAGGGGGAGAGAATGTAACCTTTGTGCCAAAAACATGATCCGAGCTGGAAATGTTTAAATGAAAAATATTCAAAAAATTCAAGAATCACATTTGAGGCGGTACGCCCAGGAATAGGAACTCCCAGGCGGTACGCAAACCAATTGATAAACGGGTCGGGTTGCGGCACCCATCGGATCCCCGCATAACCACTACCTCAAAATCCGGGCGGTACGCCCCAAATGAGATACTTTGGGGCGGTACGCTTCAAATCTCCAGTTCGATAAAAACTAGGATTTTGGCCTTTATAGCCATAATCTCTTGTGAATTTGCTCACTTCCGGCCAGAGCTCCTTCCTGACTATCCCAGACCTCTGTCACAGCCATATTCAAGCTTTTGGAACCTTGTGAAAGAGTGGATCTTCATAGGTAAGCTCTATAATCACCACTTTTCATATCAAGGCTATGTTAATTTGAAGAAACCCTCACCTGTTACTTGAATTCTCATCAACTCAGTGGTAAGGGCATGTTTGGGAGATGAATGAAGTGTGTAGAAACTGAATTCAAGAGTGATCAAGGTGAGAATGTCTAGATCTTTGAATAAGGAAGTTATTTAAGGTTTTCTTTATGATCACACACTCATAGAATGGTTATGGATCACGCATGCAATCATAGATTTGCTCTTGGAGGCTGGATTGGGGACTGGAGAGAACAAGGAAAATCAGAAAAGTTCCGTTGTACAAGAATTCCTTCACAAGGTACAACCCTTTTATGCATGCATGTTGATTTTTCCATAAATAGAAACTTTATGAGTTAAGTTAATATAAGATCAGTTTTGATCAGTGTGTTTAAAGAGGAAATGGGTCATCTAACCACCAGAATCTGTCCCTATTAACAATTGTAAGAATCGGGGCTCGGATTGATGAAATTTATCATAAACGGAAAGCTCGAGAAGTTAGGGTAATGTTTTGATCAAGGATATAAACTACAAATAAAACCCAAAAATCAACCCCAGTATGGTATACTACTGATTCCCCAAACGATTCTGGCACAAAACGACTAAATGCAAAAATGGCACTAAAAGACAAAATAGTCGGGCCAGACAGGGGCGTACCGCCCAAAATCTCTGCATGCAGAGCGGTACGCCCATAAAAATAAATCAGGAACCGGACCAACAGATTACAGCGTACTGCCCAACTTCTGATTTTTCAGGGCGGTACGCCCGAATCTGAAATCAGGAAATCAGACTACCATTTGACGCGTACCGCCCAGAAATTCCTAAATTTTAGGCGGTACGCCTCTGAAGGAAAATGACAGAATATTTGGTCAATTTTTAGGTGAACCAAAAACTTAACCGGTTGATCTAGTGACTGTAATTAGTGATACTTTGAACCTGAAACTGTTATAGGACACAATAGCATTGTATATGACACGCATACACATGATAAATCTGATAGGTTGCTAGAAACCGAAGATAGGATATCCTAGTGAACCTGGGATTGCAGCCTTTATTGAGCACTATTTCTGACTTCATTACTGTGAGTCCTCTGACTTCCTTTATTAATTAACTGTAGGTGAGATCTGACCAGCCGAGGGAGTCTTTTTTGAGGATATCGGTGAGAGGACTAGCTACGGAGGCAAAATTCCGGATAAAGTGACGATAGTTTTCGTCGAGCCCCAAAAACTTCGGACATCCTTAACGACAAGTGGGGTTTGGCCACTGTTGAATAGAAAGAATCTTGGAGGGATCAACAGCTACTCCCTCTTTGGGAATTAAGTGACCCAAGTAGGCAACAGTGGTTTGGCCAAAAGTGCATTTCGAAAATTTAGCAACCAGTTGATGAGCCAGCAGCTTCGGTAAGACCAATTCAAACATGGTGGAGATGATCCGCCCACGATTTGCTATAAACCAAAATGTTGTCGAAGAAAACCAAGACAAATGAACGGAAGGTAAGGGCGGAAAACGTCATTCCTAATATGTTGAAATGTACATGGAGCATTGGTGAGACCGAAGGGCATCACAAGGAACTCGTAGTGGCCGTCGTGAGTGCGAAAGGCAGATTTGGAAACGTCCTCCGGTTTGAGACGGATTTGGTGATACCCTGCCAATAGATCCAATTTCGAGAAATAATAGGCGCCAAAGAGTTCATCAAATAGTTTATCTATGGATGGAATAGGAAAGCGGTCCCGAATAGTGATGGCATTAAGAGCCCGATAATCCACACAAAACCGCCAGGTGCCATCTTTTTCCCGTGCCAAGAGAACCGGGGACGAATAAGGGCTGGTACTGTGTTGAATAATCCCCTGTGTTAGCATTTCATGACCAATCTTTCTATCTCCTATTCTGAAAGTGAGGGTATCTATATGTCTTGACATTGACCGGGGCAGCGGTAGGGAGCAATGGGATGGCATGATCTTGATACCAAGGAGGGGGCAAGCCCAACGGGGGTTGAAACACCCTGTTGTATTTATCGAGCAGAAACTACAGATCAGGGGGGAAGTGGGCGCATCTGGCGCTGCAGCGGGTATGAGAGCCAAGAGACTCCCAAAACCATGTCCCAACCCTGTAGTGGAAGAACAAAAAAATCTACTCGAATAGTATTCCCCTGAATTAGAATTTCCACTTGACGAGCTAAACCAGAACAGGGTAATTTCTCCCCACTTCCAACCAAGACATAAAATGGAGTAATAGCTTCAATTGCACAATTAAGGAATGAAGCAATTCTGGTTTGTATAAAGCAGTGTGTGCTACCACCATCTAGCATAATTTGGACAGGTTTTCCATGAACTGTACCTGAGAACCGGAGGGTAGTCGAAGAACAGCCGCCGGACATTATAGGAGATTGCCGAAGATGGGTGAAGTTCGTCGAGTGGCAGTGTGGTAGCCAGTGAGCCTTCACCCTCGGAAGTGGGAGAGGGTGGAGCGTCTGTGTCGTCATCGAAGAACAGGAGCTGAGGGGCTGATATACACTTGTGATCCCAAGTGTATTTCTCATCACAACGATAGCATAAGCCCTGGGCCCTTTTCTGATTCATTTCCGTTTGGGTGAGGCGACAAAACCCCACTTTAGCGGCTGAGGAATTAGGGTTTGGTGAAGTAAGAGGGGGAGTGGGTGATGTAGCCGAATAAGTGCTGGAGTTGGGTAAGGGTAAAAGGGGTTTACCCGACCCTAATGTCACCTGACCCGACCCTTTCTAAAAATTAACCCGTTGCTCATGAAGAGGAGCAAATTGCATCACATCTTCGAGGGTTTGAGGACGGACTATTTGATGTCATGCCGGAGACCAGAGAATCGTACCAGAAAGTGGCCGGAAGAAGCATCGAGCAATTAGAAACATCCTCAAAACGATGGCGATAGTCTGCCACTATAGTCGTCTGTTAAAGTTTAGCCAACAGGCCCTCAGGTTCTTCCGGATCTTGGGAACGAAAATGTTTTTTGAGGGCATCGGTGAATGACTTCCAACCGGAGAGCTTGAAATGACGGGTCATCCAATCAAACCAGTCGGTGGCGGCTTCATCCAGGTAGAAGGAAGCAATCGATAAACGGTCGGCATCGGCGATGTTGTAGAAATCGAATTACCTCTCCGCCTGGCTAATCCATCGCTCCGGCCGATCCCCTGAGAAACGAGGGAGCTGAATTGGTGCCGATTTATGGTGGCCTAAGGGATTGCCGCCATCGCCATCGCCATCGGAATAGGTGGAGGTTCCGCTGTTGGGGGAACCAGTGGTGTGATTTTTAGGTAATTAAGAAAGTTGAGCAATGATTTCCTTAAGCATCGCTTTGTGTTCATCCATATCGGATTTCATGGTATTGTGAGATTCCTTGAGTGCTTTGACATCATCGTCGATGACCTTGATTCGAGTTCCGTCAGCCATCTGAGCCAACGAACAATGAACGCACCAATGTTAGGTTTAAGTAATGGAAATTGAAACTGAGGCAATCAAAAGAATTAATATTGATAGGGATGAGAGTTACAGAGCCAAATGTAGAAGATGAGAACCATAATATGGGATGAGAGAGAGAATAACCAATCACTAACAAATTCCTTATTCCACTCACTCTCACCCTACCCTACTTTATGCATGATGCATTCAAACGGTTATGCCTTGCTGACGTGTCACTTGCTCAGAAAACCCTTAAGTCTGCTTGAACTCATTCTTTCCCTGGTACTCCTACTAGGCCCATTAGTAGCATTTGTTGTTGGATCATCGTTTGGGTCATTGGGCCTACTGGTTGGGTCCGTAACATGCTCGATATATCAGTAACCTTGGGGGTAAATCCCAAAAGGCCTAAACACCTATCCACACACTCATTTAGAGTAAATTATCTATCGATGCCAATTACCAGTTCTCCCTATACGGTAAACCCTATATAACATTAACATCTTCTAGGGTTACCATTGCTTCACTGACGAGTAGGTGAAATATATGGGTTTCTAGACGCCATATTCAACTAATACCGTTATTAAACCGCGATCGACTTTCCGGTACCCGCAATCAACAACACCACCAAAACCGACATCGTCTGTAATTTTTCTAACTCTAGAATCAATATGGCCATCTTATATAAATGGCCAAAGTTTTGTATCACCACGTTTCATGTTCAAAACCTCTTCATCATCCGAGGCTTGATGGAATAAGTCGATCGCACAGTGCTCGTTTTGAAGGAATAAAATGGCACCAATAAATGGACCAGGGTTAAGCCAAATACTCATTTTTCAAAATGGACTTTGAAAAGGAAAGGCTAGAACAAAACGTCACCACTAGTGTTGGAAGTTAATAAATATTGTTGGATGTATTATTTGAAAAGGAAATGATAGAAAAAATGTAGTTTTACACTTCACTTTAAAGGAAGCAAACTTATAGTTTGCTAGTCCAAGTGGCCAACTTCATGTATAGACAAACTATCACCAAACAAAATAAAGGTTCTTATAGAGTGTTGAAAAAAAATAGTAATGTAGGCTTGTTGCTTGTTAAGGTGAATGATAGACATCATGTAAAAAAGTAAATATTGACACAGAGAATATATCTTTTTGGACAAAGATACATCTACTTCACTATTTCATCAAAAAAAAGTTGAATTATTTCAATCGCCATGATGGGAACATATTATTATCATTTTTTTCATTAAACTTAATTATTTTGATTTAGGATATATGATTTTTTTTACTGCATGTTGTATATATTCTCTTAAGACTTTAGATGTATGTAGATTTAAGAGTAAATTTAGGCACAAAGAATTTATTCTTTAGGGTCATTTAAGTTTGCTATTATGTGTTGTCACACCCCAACCGACGGCGGAATATGTCGGGGCGTGATGATTGTCCAGATGCTCAATGACACTAATTTAAAGTTCAAATACTTAGATATGCCTTTTATTGAATAATAGGAAATGTCTTACAAAACCAAACCAAGCAAATGAAACAAAACAAACCAATCCAAACAAACATGTCAAATAACTAATTTAGGCCATTATCTAAGTCCAGCACCCTAGCGTGATCAACCAAAAAGCTCAAGTCTGATTTCCTGCAACATGTATAAAGTAAAAGGTCAACTACAAAGTAGTTGGTGAGCAAACATAGGTTTATATACATATAAGATTAAAACATGCGATTACGTGTCAAGTGATATGTTCATATGCTATGTTCAACGTGTAATATGAGTGATGTGTAACCAATCCTCTGACGATATAGGGAGCAATCACCCATCGAAAATTAGTTCATTTCCGACATCATGGGTGGGTCGTCAACCAATAGCTATTATTGTTACCATAGGCTCGGGGTCGTTAATGGAACACATGCGATTAATGATTAATGATTAATGACTAACGAATACCAACAATCCATCCACACAAGTTTCACACACATAGAATTCACACACTGAGCACATGAAATCGCATAAATGTTTAAAGAATAATACGTTTAATGATTTAAATATAGATACATGTTGCACCCCAAATAATAAAAGATAAAAAAGGGCTATGAATACTCACGGATTAGCAGGGCGAGCGTTGAGAAAATAACACCGAAGAAAATAGAATCGCGAATCCCGAGGTCACCCTAGTCGAATGAATAGACTAAATGAATAGAAGAATCGAGATGATTAAAGTCCATGTCTATATATATAATTGGGGAATTAAATTGATTTATATGATTTGGGTTTAGATCATAAATTTGTAGAAAATTACTCCTAAAGTTTTATGTGTTAACTTTGGAATAATAATAAACTTAGGTTCTTAATTTATTAATTCATAAACCACAGGGTCAGAATTGAAAATATCACAACTTTGCCTAAATGACAAAATCTACCCTATAGTTTTCATAATTACAAAAACAACCCTAAAGTTTACAAAATTGCATATTTAACCAAGTTTATGATTTCAAACCTAATCTAACATGATTATGGACTATCCGGATCAGAAAACTATGATTAAATCATTACCAAATTTTCCGGATAAAAATTTATGTAAGAAAAGTCTTGATTAAATGGGTCAATCCATTAAAGTTTTGATCTTTATGATAAAAATCAAGTTTAGACATTACTGAAACATCATATTACTTTTATAAAACAGATGAGAATAATTCAGAAGCATTGATTATGGTTTTAACTAGTTCTTATTATGATTTCCCCAATTAAATATCAAGAACACAAGTTTGACTTTTTGATTTAGGCATAATTAACGAAAACAGAGAGTATTATCTTGAAGGAAACAATAAAAGGAACAACTTTCGTGAAGAAACTTACCTCAGAAAGTCGAAGGACAATGGAGAAATCGGATGGTCAAAGTCTGACCCGTTGACTTTTGAAAACGAGATCGAGAGCTTCTGGGACTAAATTGAGAGCAGAGAATGGTCGAGTGTGGATCCCAGAAGAGAGGTATGCATGTATTTATAGTGGGGTATCCGTGATTAGGTCGAATTTGAGGAGATAAGGATTATCTAGCTTTGAAAGTTTAAAAAATAATAATAAATTGAGGTGTTTGATTCAATCTAAAACATGTTTGAAAGTTCCAGAGGATTAGTATACGATTATAGTTGATAAGGATTGATTATTGGTAGTTAATTTGGATTAAAAACATGTTTTGGATGAGTTTTTATGCTAAAAATCGAGTAAAATCGTGGCTGTGAAAATACAGCTCGAGTCAGGGAGTTTATATATATTGCAGAAACCAAACTGATTACAATAAAGGTGTGTTGCCACAATGGTTAGGTCGCTTAGCTTCTAACCTGCAGGTCGCAGGTTCGATCCTGCTGGGCTCCTTTATTTATTTTTTTTTCTTTCTTTTTCTATTACTTCTATCTTCTATCTTTTTTTCTTTTTGATCGTACAAGCTCGTTTTAACTCGAAATCTTTTCAAACTTTAACCACAACCATAAAATATATGTAATAACATGATGAACCATAAAAATATGATTTTCGAGTTTCGCGAGTTGTCCGGTTCATACCGAAATCGCGTAAAAACTGAAACGTCGTTATTTACGTTTTAAACCTCAAATTTTCGCGAAACCTCACTCGTATCCACTTGTGTGCGTGACTAGTATTACCCACAAGCTTAACACGTGTTTGGATTGCTCGAATTCTCTCGGTTTAGCTTAAATAACGAAAACAATTGAATTTGAGATTCGAAATGCAATGTAATTGAAATATCGAAATGATTTACGATTAACACAACAAATGACATATCCAAACATAATTATATGATGAATGAGACGAAATGAAACACGATTCTTTATTGATTATCAATCACGATTTGAATTCGGGTCGGGTACAAATATTTGAAAAACCGAAAGGTTACAGTCTCCCCTACTTTAGGGAATTTCGTCCCGAAATTAATCTTGAGAAGACTGATTGAACAGATGCGGATATTTTGCTTTCATTTGGTCTTCACGTTCCCAGGTAAACTCTGGTCCACGTTTAGACTCCCAACGAACTTTGACAATAGGTATACGACTGCGCTTGAGTTGCTTGATTTCTCGATCCATAATCTCAACGGGTTTCTCAATGAAGTGTAGGGACTCATCGATATGGACGTCCTCAAGAGGAATATGAAGATTCTCATCAGCCAGACACTTGCGAAGATTTGACACATGAAATGTAGGGTGAACGTTGGCGAGTTCTGGAGGTAGTTCAAGTTTGTAGGCCACTTTCCCAATTTTTTTAAGGATTTTGAATGGACCAACGTATCGAGGGGCTAGCTTTCCTTTCTTACCAAACCGTACGACACCCTTCCAAGGAGATACCTTGAGCAGGACTAAGTCACCGACTTTGAATTCAAGAGGCTTACGTCGTCTATCTGCATAACTCTTCTGACGACTTCTAGCAGCAAGCAGGTGCTCACGAATTTGAGAGATTCTGTCAGTCGTTTCCTGTATCAGTTCAGGACCGGTGATTTGTGCTTCACCAACCTCGTTCCAACATATAGGAGACCGACATTTACGACCGTAGAGTGCTTCAAAAGGTGCCACACCAATGCTCGAGTGATAGCTGTTATTATATGAAAACTCGATCAATGGTAAATGAGTATCCCAATTGCCACCAAAGTCGATGACACAGGCACGTAGCATATCCTCGAGAGTCTGAATGGTGCGCTCAGACTGACCATCAGTTTGGGGATGATAAGCAGTACTGAGATCCAAACGAGTTCCTAAGGCAGATTGAAGAGATTGCCAAAAAATGAGAGATAAATCGACCATCGCGATCGGAGATGATATTCAAAGGGATACCGTGACGGCAAACGATCTCGTTGACATAAATTTGGGCTAACTTATCGGCCTTATAATCCTCACGGATAGGAAGAAAATGAGCGGATTTGGTCAGGCGATCGACTATGACCCATATGCTATCGTGACGTCCAGAAGTGCGGGGGAGTTTGGTGATGAAGTCCATCGCAATGTTCTCCCACTTCCAAACGGGGATTTTCGGTTGTTCGAGCAAACCAGAGGGTCTTTGGTGTTCGGCCTTTACTTTTGAACAAGTAAGACATTTGGCTACAAAGAGCGCAATGTCCTTCTTCATGCCGGGCCACCAATAGAGAGATCGGAGATCCTGGTACATCTTATCTCGCACCGGGATGGATGGAATAACGAGTCTTGTGAGCCTCTCTCATGATAGTCGCACGAGATCGTCTCGGTTAGGAACCCAGAGACGATTCATGAAATAAAGGAGACCACTGGGTTTTGTTTCGAGTTGAAGTTCTACGCCGCACGACATTTCCTCATACAAATTACCCTCAGTGACCGAGATGTGTTGCGCCTCTAAAATACGAGTCTGAAGATCTGACAAAGGATGAGTACCCTGAGAAAGAATAGGTTTGATGTGTTCCTTACGACTAAGTGCGTCAGCCACGACATTCGCTTTACCGGGATGGTAGTGAATCTCGCAGTCGTAGTCGCTCAGGAGTTCAACCCAACGACGTTGATGCATGTTGAGTTCCTTTTGATTGAAAATGTATTGGAGACTCTTGTGATCAGTATAAACTACGCATTTGGTACCGTAAAGGTAGTGCCTCCAAATTTTCAAGGCAAACACGACTGCACCAATGTCACACCCCCCCCCCCTGTCCGCCGCCCCCTGTCAGGTGTGGGACCGGCTGTCCGTATCAGTTCCCGAGGCACCAACTAAATAACAAAATACACAATCATACAAAACGGGCATCCAGCCCTCACAGTGAAACCCTAGGCCGACTCTGACTGAGGATGCACAGAGCGCCTCTTAGCCGACCTAATAGAATCGATAGCCACCGGATATGACCCAGGACTGAACAAACAAGAGATACATTATTACAAGGGAAACATAGTCATAACAGGTCTTTAGAAACAAACACCATTCGTTTATTATACAGAGCCCTATCCATAGTGACAACAACCATCAGAATATTCCAAGTTCAGATTAGGTCCACACCTACACTTGCTTACCTGCAACATAAGTCAATCACAAAGTCAACAACATACGTTGTTGGTGAGTCGTAACTACCATCATCACATTAACAGTTTTCAACACATACAGATTATGAATGTATCATGCCGTACCCAAGTTCAACACTCAGATACTCTACGGGCACGTTGCGCGTAGCCATACGCCCTCTATGAGTAGTTTTTAAGTTCAACATATAAGTACATATTCCCCCTAGTAACTTAATACTAGAGGATCCGGGTGAATATGGATCGTTCAACTATATCGGCCACTATAACGAGGCTTTTACTACTCTCAAACATCTCTTGAGTTCCACACCGGTTTCACACTTGCCAGATTTTTCTAAACCCTTCACGGTTGAAACCGATGCTTCCGGCTCCGACATTGGTGTTATATTATCCCAAGACAAACACCCGCTGGCCTACTACAGCCACAAACTCAGCCCTCGTATGCAACAGGCCTCTACTTACCACCGGGAGATGTTCGCCATTACCCAAGCCATTGCCAAGTGGTGACAGTACCTCCTTGGTCGACGCTTCACCATCGTCACTGATCAACAATCCTTGAAATACTTACAAAAGTAGGTGATCCAAATCCCTGAGCAGCAAAAATGGTTAAGTAAATGACTTAGGTTTGATTTCGATATCATTTATCGTCCTGGTAAACAGAATCAGGCCGCTGATGCCCTTTCACGCATTCCCACCGCCACCCTCATGGCTTGCTATCGTCAGGAGTTTACTCTGATTAACTCCCTACGCCAAGCTAACAAGACACACCTGGAATTATTCCACTATTAACAATAATTGGCTACTGACTCCTCTACACTTCCACATTTCCTCTTTTAAGATGGGCTGCTCTTTTATTTGGATCGCAAGGTAGTGCCTACCGATTCCCTACTTAAACCTCAATTACTTGAAGAATTCCATTCTTCCCCCACGGGTGACCATGCGGGGATTACTCGCACTCTCCACCGCCTCTCGGATAATTTCTTTTGGAAAGGTATGCAAGCGGATGTCAAAGAATTGGTCCGCCTCTGTCACACTTGCCAACAACACAAGTGTTTTGGTCAAAAATTC
>JBCNJP010011850.1:0-14829 GCA_039602395.1 Deinandra increscens subsp. villosa
TACACACCTCACTAGGACTTATTGGTCCCAACCGACCCTCATTGCCCTACTAAACACACCTTATTGGGCCATCATTGGTCCTAAACATAAATTATTGGTTATATACACACCTTAGTGGGACTCATTAGTCCCAACTAAACACACCTTATTGGGCCATAATTGGTCGTAAACACAACTTATTGATTATATACACACCTTATTAGGACTCATTGGTGCCAACTAACCCTCATTGTCCCTAAACACACCTTATTGGGCCATCATTGGTCCTAAACACAACGTATTGGTTATATACACACCTTAGTGGGACTCATTGGTCCCAACTAAACACACCTTATTGGGCCATAATTGGTCGTAAACACAACTTATTGGTTATATACACACCTTATTGGGACTCATTGGTCCCAACTGACCCTCATTGCCCTTAAACACACTTTATTGTGCCATCATTGGTCCTAAACACAACGTATTGGTTATATAAACACATTAGTGGGACTCATTGGTCCCAACTAAGCACACCTTATTGGGCCATGATTGGTCGTAAACACAACTATTGGTTATATACACACTTTATTGGGACTCATTGGTCCCAACTGACCCTCATTGCCCTTAAACACACATTATTGGGCCATCATTGGTCCTAAACACAACTTATTGGTTTTATATACACACCTTACTAGGACTTATTGGTCCCAACCGACCCTCATTGCCCTACTAAACACACCTTATTGGGCCATCATTGGTCCTAAACATAAATTATTGGTTATATACACACCTTAGTGGGACTTATTAGTCCCAACTAAACACACCTTATTGGGCCATAATTGGTCGTAAACACAACTTATTGATTATATACACACCTTATTAGGACTCATTTGGTGCCAACTAACCCTGCATTGTCCAACTAAACACACTTTATTGTGCCATCATTGGTCCTAAACACAACGTATTGGTTATATACACACCTTAGTGGGACTCATTGGTCCCAACTAAACACACCTTATTGGGCCATAATTGGTCGTAAACACAACTTATTGGTTATATACACACCTTATTAGGACTCATTGGTGCCAACTGACCCTCATTGTCCCTAAACACACTTTATTGTACCATCATTGGTCCTAAACACAACGTATTGGTTATATAAACACATTAGTGGGACTCATTGGTCCCAACTAAGCACACCTTATTGGGCCATGATTGGTCGTAAACACAACTATTGGTTATATACACACTTTATTGGGACTCATTGGTCCCAACTAACCCTCATTGCCCTTAAACACACATTATTGGGCCATCATTGGTCCTAAACACAACTTATTGGTTTTATATACACACCTTACTAGGACTTATTGGTCCCAACCGACCCTCATTGCCCTACTAAACACACCTTATTGGGCCATCATTGGTCCTAAACATAAATTATTGGTTATATACACACCTTAGTGGGACTCATTAGTCCCAACTAAACACACCTTATTGGGCCATAATTGGTCGTAAACACAACTTATTGATTATATACACACCTTATTAGGACTCATTGGTGCCAACTAACCCTCATTGTCCCTAAACACACTTTATTGTGCCATCATTGGTCCTAAACACAACGTATTGGTTAAATACTCACATTAGTGGGACTCATTGGTCCCAACTAAACACACCTTATTGGGCCATAATTGGTCGTAAACACAACTTATTAGTTATATACACACCTTATTAGGACTCATTGGTGCCAACTGACCCTCATTGTCCCTAAACACACTTTATTGTGCCATCATTGGTCGTAAACACAACGTATTGGTTATATAAACACATTAGTGGGACTCATTGGTCCCAACTAAGCACACCTTATTGGGCCATGATTGGTCGTAAACACAACTATTGGTTATATACACACTTTATTGGGACTCATTGGTCCCAACTGACCCTCATTGCCCTTAAACACACATTATTGGGCCATCATTGGTCCTAAACACAACTTATTGGTTTTATATACACACCTTACTAGGACTTATTGGTCCCAACCGACCCTCATTGCCCTACTAAACACACCTTATTGGGCCATCATTGGTCCTAAACATAAATTATTGGTTATATACACACCTTAGTGGGACTCATTAGTCCCAACTAAACACACCTTATTGGGCCATAATTGGTCGTAAACACAACTTATTGATTATATACACACCTTATTAGGACTCATTGGTGCCAACTAACCCTCATTGTCCCTAAACACACTTTATTGTGCCATCATTGGTCCTAAACACAACGTATTGGTTAAATACTCACATTAGTGGGACTCATTGGTCCCAACTAAACACACCTTATTGGGCCATAATTGGTCGTAAACACAACTTATTAGTTATATACACACCTTATTAGGACTCATTGGTGCCAACTGACCCTCATTGTCCCTAAACACACTTTATTGTGCCATCATTGGTCGTAAACACAGCGTATTGGTTATATAAACACATTAGTGGGACTCATTGGTCCCAACTAAGCACACCTTATTGGGCCATGATTGGTCGTAAACACAACTATTGGTTATATACACACTTTATTGGGACTCATTGGTCCCAACTAACCCTCATTGCCCTTAAACACACATTATTGGGCCATCATTGGTCCTAAACACAACTTATTGGTTTTATATACACACCTTACTAGGACTTATTGGTCCCAACCGACCCTCATTGCCCTACTAAACACACCTTATTAGGCCATCATTTGTCCTAAACATAAATTATTGGTTATATACACACCTGAGTGGGACTCATTAGTCCCAACTAAACACACCATATTGGGCCATAATTGGTCGTAAACACAACTTATTGGTTATATACACACCTTATTAGGACTCATTGGTGCCAACTGACCCTCATTGTCCCTAAACACACTTTATTGTGCCATCATTGGTCCCAAACACAACGTATTGGTTATATACACACATTAGTGGGATTCATTGGTCCCAACTAAACACACCTTATTGGGCCATAATTGGTCGTAAACACAACTATTGGTTATATACACACTTTATTGGGACTCATTGGTCCCAACTGACCCTCATTGCCCTTAAACACACATTATTGGGCCATCATTGGTCCTAAACACAACTTATTGGTTATATACTCACATTAGTGGGACTCATTGGTCCCAACTAACCCTCATTACCCTACTAAACACACCTTATTAAGCCATCATTTGTCCTAAACAAAATGTAGTGGTTATATACACATCTTAGTGGGACTCATTGGTCCCAACTAAACACACCTTATTGGGCCATAATTGGTCGTAAACACAACTATTGGATATTTACACACTTTATTGGGACTCATTGGTCCCAACTGACCCTCATTGCCCTTAAACACACATTATTGAGCCATCATTGGTCCTAAACACAACTTATTGGTTATATACTCACATTAGTGGGACTCATTGGTCCCAACTAAACACACCTTATTGGGCCGTAATTGGGCGTAAACACAACTATTGGTTATATACACACTTTATCGGGACTCATTGGTCCCAACTGACCCTCATTGCCCTTAAACACACATTATTGGGCCATCATTGGTCCTAAACACAACTTATTGGTTTTATATACACACCTCACTAGGACTTATTGGTCCCAACCGACCCTCATTGCCCTACTAAACACACCTTATTGGGCCATCATTGGTCCTAAACATATATTATTGGTTATATACACACCTTAGTGGGACTCATTAGTCCCAACTAAACACACCTTATTGGGCCATAATTGGTCGTAAACACAACTTATTGATTATATACACACCTTATTAGGACTCATTGGTGCCAACTAACCCTCATTGTCCCTAAACACACTTTATTGTGCCATCATTGGTCCTAAACACAACGTATTGGTTATATACTCACATTAGTGGGACTCATTGGTCCCAACTAAACACACCTTATTGGGCCATAATTGGTCGTAAACACAACTATTGGTTATATACACACTTTATTGGGACTCATTGGTCCCAACTGACCCTCATTGCCCTTAAACACACATTATTGGGCCTTCATTGGTCCTAAACATAACTTATTGGTCATATACACACCTTTGTGTGACTCATTAGTCCCAACTAAACACAGCATATTGGGCCCTAATTGGTCGTAAACACAACTTATTTATTATAAACACACCTTATTTGGACTCATTGGTCCCAGCTAAACACACCTTATTGGGCCATAATTGGTCGTAAACACAACTCATTGGTTATATACACACATTATTGGGACTCATTGGTCCCAACTAACCCTCATTGCCCGTAAACACACCTTATTGGGCCATCATTTGTCCTAAACAAAACATATTGGTTATATACACACCTTAGTGGGACTCATTGGTCCCAACTAAACACACCTTATTGGGCCATAATTGGTCGTAAACACAACTTATTGGTTATATACACACCTTATTAGGACTCATTGGTGCCAACTGACCCTCATTGTCCCTAAACACATTTTATTGTGCCATCATTGGTCCTAAACACAACGTATTGGTTATATACACACATTAGGGGAACTCATTAGTCCCAACTAAACACACCTTATTGGGCCGTAATTGGTCATAAACACAACTTATTGGTTATATACACACATTATTGGGAGTCATTGGTCCCAACTAACCCTCATTGCCCCTAAACATACCTTATTGGGCCATCATTTGTCCTAAACAAAACGTATTGGTTATATACACACCTTAGTGGGACTCATTGGTCCCAACTAAACACACCTTATTGGGCCATAATTGGTCGTAAACACAACTTATTGGTTATATACACACCTTATTAGGACTCATTGGTCCCAACTGACCCTCATTGTCCCTAAACACACTTTATTATGCCATCATTGGTCCTAAACACAACATATTGGTTATATATACACAATAGTGGGACTCATTGGTCCCAACAAAACACACCTTATTGGGCCATAATTGGTCGGAAACACAACTTATTGGTTATATACACACATTATTTGGAGTCATTGGTCCCAACTAACCCTCATTGCCCCTAAACACACCTTATTGCGCCATCATTTGTCCTAAACAAAACGTATTAGTTATATACACAACTTAGTGGGACTCATTGGTCCCAACTAAACACAACTTATTGGGCCATAATTGGTCGTAAACACAACTTATTGGTTATATACACACCTTATTAGGACTCATTGGTCCCAACTGACCCTCATTGTCCCTAAACACACTTTATTATGCCATCATTGGTCCTAAACACAACATATTGGTTATATATACACAATAGTGGGACTCATTGGTCCCAACAAAACACACCTTATTGGGCCATAATTGGTCGGAAACACAACTTATTGGTTATATACACACATTATTTGGAGTCATTGGTCCCAACTAACCCTCATTGCCCCTAAACACACCTTATTGCGCCATCATTTGTCCTAAACAAAACGTATTGGTTATATACACAACTTAGTGGGACTCATTGGTCCCAACTAAACACAACTTATTGGGCCATAATTGGTCGTAAACACAACTTATTGGTTATATACACACCTTATTAGGACTCATTGGTGCCAACTGACCCTCATTGTCCCTAAACACACTTTATTGTGCCATCATTGGTCCTAAACACAACATATTGGTTATATATACACAATAGTGGGACTCATTGGTCCCAACTAAACACACCTTATTGGGCCATAATTGGTCGTAAACACAACTTAATGGTTATATACACACATTATTGGGACTCATTGGTCCCAACTAACCCTCATTGCCCCTAAACACACCTTATTGCGCCATCATTTGTCCTAAACAAGACGTATTGGTTATATACACACCTTAGTGGGACTCATTGGTCCCAACTAAACACACCTTATTGGGCCATAATTGGTCGTAAACACAACTTATTGGTTATATACACACCTTATTAGGACTCATTGGTGCCAACTGATCCTCATTCTCCCTAAACACACTTTATTGTGCCATCATTGGTCCTAAACACAACGTATTGGTTATATACTCACATTAGTGGGACTCATTGGTCCCAACTAAACACACTTTATTGGGCCATAATTGGTCGTAAACACAACTATTGGTTATATACACACTTTATTGGGACTCATTGGTCCCAACTGACCCTCATTGCCCTTAAACACACATTATTGGGCCATCATTGGTCCTAAACATAACTTATTGGTCATATACACACCTTTGTGGGACTCATTAGTCCCAACTAAACACAGCATATTGGGCCATAATTGGTCGTAAACACAACTTATTTATTATAAACACACCTTATTTGGACTCATTGGTCCCAGCTAAACACACCTTATTGGGCCATAATTGGTCGTAAACACAACTCATTGGTTATATACACACATTATTGGGACTCATTGGTCCCAACTAACCCTCATTGCCCGTAAACACACCTTATTGGGCCATCATTTGTCCTAAACAAAACATATTGGTTATATACACACCTTAGTGGGACTCATTGGTCCCAACTAAACACACCTTATTGGGCCATAATTGGTCGTAAACACAACTTATTGGTTATATACACACCTTATTAGGACTCATTGGTGCCAACTGACCCTCATTGTCCCTAAACACATTTTATTGTGCCATCATTGGTCCTAAACACAACGTATTGGTTATATACACACATTAGGGGGACTCATTAGTCCCAACTAAACACACCTTATTGGGCCGTAATTGGTCATAAACACAACTTATTGGTTATATACACACATTATTGGGAGTCATTGGTCCCAACTAACCCTCATTGCCCCTAAACATACCTTATTGGGCCATCATTTGTCCTAAACAAAACGTATTGGTTATATACACACCTTAGTGGGACTCATTGGTCCCAACTAAACACACCTTATTGGGCCATAATTGGTCGTAAACACAACTTATTGGTTATATACACACCTTATTAGGACTCATTGGTCCCAACTGACCCTCATTGTCCCTAAACACACTTTATTATGCCATCATTGGTCCTAAACACAACATATTGGTTATATATACACAATAGTGGGACTCATTGGTCCCAACAAAACACACCTTATTGGGTCATAATTAGTCGGAAACACAACTTATTGGTTATATACACACATTATTTGGAGTCATTGGTCCCAACCAACCCTCATTGCCCCTAAACACACCTTATTGCGCCATCATTTGTCCTAAACAAAACGTATTGGTTATATACACAACTTAGTGGGACTCATTGGTCCCAACTAAACACAACTTATTGGGCCATAATTGGTCGTAAACACAACTTATTGGTTATATACACACCTTATTAGGACTCATTGGTGCCAACTGACCCTCATTGTCCCTAAACACACTTTATTGTGCCATCATTGGTCCTAAACACAACATATTGGTTATATATACACAATAGTGGGACTCATTGGTCCCAACTAAACACAACTTATTGGGCCATAATTGGTCGTAAACACAACTTAATGGTTATATACACACATTATTGGGACTCATTGGTCCCAACTGACCCTCATTGTCCCTAAACACACTTTATTATGCCATCATTGGTCCTAAACACAACATATTGGTTATATATACACAATAGTGGGACTCATTGGTCCCAACAAAACACACCTTATTGGGCCATAATTGGTCGGAAACACAACTTATTGGTTATATACACACATTATTTGGAGTCATTGGTCCCAACTAACCCTCATTGCCCCTAAACACACCTTATTGCGCCATCATTTGTCCTAAACAAAACGTATTGGTTATATACACAACTTAGTGGGACTCATTGGTCCCAACTAAACACAACTTATTGGGCCATAATTGGTCGTAAACACAACTTATTGGTTATATACACACCTTATTAGGACTCATTGGTCCCAACTGACCCTCATTGTCCCTAAACACACTTTATTATGCCATCATTGGTCCTAAACACAACATATTGGTTATATATACACAATAGTGGGACTCATTGGTCCCAACAAAACACACCTTATTGGGCCATAATTGGTCGGAAACACAACTTATTGGTTATATACACACATTATTTGGAGTCATTGGTCCCAACTAACCCTCATTGCCCCTAAACACACCTTATTGCGCCATCATTTGTCCTAAACAAAACGTATTGGTTATATACACAACTTAGTGGGACTCATTGGTCCCAACTAAACACAACTTATTGGGCCATAATTGGTCGTAAACACAACTTATTGGTTATATACACACCTTATTAGGACTCATTGGTGCCAACTGACCCTCATTGTCCCTAAACACACTTTATTGTGCCATCATTGGTCCTAAACACAACATATTGGTTATATATACACAATAGTGGGACTCATTGGTCCCAACTAAACACACCTTATTGGGCCATAATTGGTCGTAAACACAACTTAATGGTTATATACACACATTATTGGGACTCATTGGTCCCAACTAACCCTCATTGCCCCTAAACACACCTTATTGCGCCATCATTTGTCCTAAACAAGACGTATTGGTTATATACACACCTTAGTGGGACTCATTGGTCCCAACTAAATACACCTTATTGGGCCATAATTGGTCGTAAACACAACTTATTGGTTATATACACACCTTATTAGGACTCATTGGTGCCAACTGATCCTCATTCTCCCTAAACACACTTTATTGTGCCATCATTGGTCCTAAACACAACGTATTGGTTATATACTCACATTAGTGGGACTCATTGGTCCCAACTAAACACACTTTATTGGGCCATAATTGGTCGTAAACACAACTTATTGGTTATATACACACTTTATTGGGACTCATTGGTCCCAACTGACCCTCATTGCCCTTAAACACACATTATTGGGCCATCATTGGTCCTAAACATAACTTATTGGTCATATACACACCTTTGTGGGACTCATTAGTCCCAACTAAACAAAGCATATTGGGCCATAATTTGTCGTAAACACAACTTATTTATTATAAACACACCTTATTTGGACTCATTGGTCCCAGCTAAACACACCTTATTGGGCCATAATTGGTCGTAAACACAACTCATTGGTTATATACACACATTATTGGGACTCATTGGTCCCAACTAACCCTCATTGCCCGTAAACACACCTTATTGGGCCATCATTTGTCCTAAACAAAACATATTGGTTATATACACACCTTAGTGGGACTCATTGGTCCCAACTAAACACACCTTATTGGGCCATAATTGGTCGTAAACACAACTTATTGGTTATATACACACCTTATTAGGACTCATTGGTGCCAACTGACCCTCATTGTCCCTAAACACATTTTATTGTGCCATCATTGGTCCTAAACACAACGTATTGGTTATATACACATATTAGGGGGACTCATTAGTCCCAACTAAACACACCTTATTGGGCCGTAATTGGTCATAAACACAACTTATTGGTTATATACACACATTATTGGGAGTCATTGGTCCCAACTAACCCTCATTGCCCCTAAACATACCTTATTGGGCCATCATTTGTCCTAAACAAAATGTATTGGTTATATACACACCTTAGTGGGACTCATTGGTCCCAACTAAACACACCTTATTGGGCCATAATTGGTCGTAAACACAACTTATTGGTTATATACACACCTTATTAGGACTCATTGGTCCCAACTGACCCTCATTGTCCCTAAACACACTTTATTATGCCATCATTGGTCCTAAACACAACATATTGGTTATATATACACAATAGTGGGACTCATTGGTCCCAACAAAACACACCTTATTGGGCCATAATTGGTCGGAAACACAACTTATTGGTTATATACACACATTATTTGGAGTCATTGGTCCCAACTAACCCTCATTGCCCCTAAACACACCTTATTGCGCCATCATTTGTCCTAAACAAAACGTATTGGTTATATACACAACTTAGTGGGACTCATTGGTCCCAACTAAACACAACTTATTGGGCCATAATTGGTCGTAAACACAACTTATTGGTTATATACACACCTTATTAGGACTCATTGGTGCCAACTGACCCTCATTGTCCCTAAACACACTTTATTGTGCCATCATTGGTCCTAAACACAACATATTGGTTATATATACACAATAGTGGGACTCATTGGTCCCAACTAAACACACCTTATTGGGCCATAATTGGTCGTAAACACAACTTAATGGTTATATACACACATTATTGGGACTCATTGGTCCCAACTAACCCTCATTGCCCCTAAACACACCTTATTGCGCCATCATTTGTCCTAAACAAGACGTATTGGTTATATACACACCTTAGTGGGACTCATTGGTCCCAACTAAACACACCTTATTGGGCCATAATTGGTCGTAAACACAACTTATTGGTTATATACACACCTTATTAGGACTCATTGGTGCCAACTGATCCTCATTCTCCCTAAACACACTTTATTGTGCCATCATTGGTCCTAAACACAACATATTGGTTATTTAAACACATTAGTGGGACTCATTGGTCCCAACTAAGCACACCTTATTGGGCCATGATTGGTCGTAAACACAACTATTGGTTATATACACACTTTATTGGGACTCATTGGTCCCAACTGACCCTCATTGCCCTTAAACACACATTATTGGGCCATCATTAGTCCTAAACACAACTTATTGGTTTTATATACACACCTTACTAGGACTTATTGGTCCCAACCGACCCTCATTGCCCTACTAAACACACCTTATTGGGCCATCGTTGGTCCTAATCATAAATTATTGGTTATATACACACCTTAGTGGGACTCATTAGTCCCATTAAACACACCATATTGGGCCATAATTGGTCGTAAACACAACTTATTGGTTATATACACACCTTATTAGGACTCATTGGTGCCAACTGACCCTCATTGTCCCTAAACACACCTTATTGGGCCATCATTGGTCCTAAACATAACTTATTGGTTATATACACACCTTAGTAGGACTCATTTGTCCCAACTAAACACACCATATTGGGCCATAATTGGTCGTAAACACAACTTATTGATTATATACACAGCTTATTGGGACTCATTGGTCCCAACTAAACACAGCTTATTGGGCCATAATTGGTCGTAAACACAACTATTGGTTATATACACACTTTATTGGGACTCATTGGTCCCAACTGACCCTCATTGCCCTTAAACACACATTATTGGGCCATCATTGGTCCTAAACACAACTTATTGGTTATATACTCACATTAGTGGGACTCATTGGTCCCAACTAAACCTCATTACCCCTAAACACACCTTATTGAGCCATCATTTGTCCTAAACAAAATGTAGTGGTTATATACACACCTTAGTGGGACTCATTGGTCCCAACTAAACACACCTTATTGGGCCATAATTGGTCGTAAACACAACTATTGGATATATACACACTTTATTGGGACTCATTGGTCCCAACTGACCCTCATTGCCCTTAAACACACATTATTGAGCCATCATTGGTCCTAAACACAACTTATTGGTTATATACTCACATTAGTGGGACTCATTGGTCCCAACTAAACACACCTTATTGGGCCGTAATTGGGCGTAAACACAACTATTGGTTATATACACACTTTATTGGGACTCATTGGTCCCAACTGACCCTCATTGCCCTTAAACACACATTATTGGGCCATCATTGGTCCTAAACACAACTTATTGGTTTTATATACACACCTCACTAGGACTTATTGGTCCCAACCGACCCTCATTGGCCTACTAAACACACCTTATTGGGCCATCATTGGTCCTAAACATAAATTATTGGTTATATACACACCTTAGTGGGACTCATTAGTCCCAACTAAACACACCTTATTGGGCCATAATTGGTCGTAAACACAACTTATTGATTATATACACACCTTATTAGGACTCATTGGTGCCAACTAACCCTCATTGTCCCTAAACACACTTTATTGTGCCATCATTGGTCCTAAACACAACGTATTGGTTATATACTCACATTAGTGGGACTCATTGGTCCCAACTAAACACACCTTATTGGGCCATAATTGGTCATAAACACAACTATTGGTTATATACACACTTTATTGGGACTCATTGGTCCCAACTGACCCTCATTGCCCTTAAACACACATTATTGGGCCATCATTGGTCCTAAACATAACTTATTGGTCATATACACACCTTTGTGGGACTCATTAGTCCCAACTAAACACAGCATATTGGGCCATAATTGGTCGTAAACACAACTTATTTATTATAAACACACCTTATTTGGACTCATTGGTCCCAGCTAAACACACCTTATTGGGCCATAATTGGTCGTAAACACAACTCATTGGTTATATACACACATTATTGGGACTCATTGGTCCCAACTAACCCTCATTGCCCGTAAACACACCTTATTGGGCCATCATTTGTCCTAAACAAAACATATTGGTTATATACACACCTTAGTGGGACTCATTGGTCCCAACTAAACACACCTTATTGGGCCATAATTGGTCGTAAACACTACTTATTGGTTATATACACAACTTATTAGGACTCATTGGTGCCAACTGACCCTCATTGTCCCTAAACACATTTTATTGTGCCATCATTGGTCCTAAACACAACGTATTGGTTATATACACACATTAGGGGGACTCATTAGTCCCAACTAAACACACCTTATTGGGCCATAATTGGTCATAAACACAACTTATTGGTTATATACACACATTATTGGGAGTCATTGGTCCCAACTAACCCTCATTGCCCCTAAACATACCTTATTGGGCCATCATTTGTCCTAAACAAAACGTATTGGTTATATACACACCTTAGTGGGACTCATTGGTCCCAACTAAACACACCTTATTGGGCCATAATTGGTCGTAAACACAACTTATTGGTTATATACACACCTTATTAGGACTCATTGGTCCCAACTGACCCTCATTGTCCCTAAACACACTTTATTATGCCATCATTGGTCCTAAACACAACATATTGGTTATATATACACAATAGTGGGACTCATTGGTCCCAACTAAACACACCTTATTGGGCCATAATTGGTCGGAAACACAACTTATTGGTTATATACACACATTATTTGGAGTCATTGGTCCCAACTAACCCTCATTGCCCCTAAACACACCTTATTGCGCCATCATTTGTCCTAAACAAAACGTATTGGTTATATACACACCTTAGTGGGACTCATTGGTCCCAACTAAACACACCTTATTGGGCCATAATTGGTCGTAAACACAACTTATTGGTTATATACACACCTTATTAGGACTCATTGGTGCCAACTGACCCTCATTGTCCCTAAACACACTTTATTGTGCCATCATTGGTCCTAAACACAACATATTGGTTATATATACACAATAGTGGGACTCATTGGTCCCAACTAAACACACCTTATTGGGCCATAATTGGTCGTAAACACAACTTATTGGTTATATACACACATTATTGGGACTCATTGGTCCCAACTAACCATCATTGCCCCTAAACACACCTTATTGCGCCATCATTTGTCCTAAACAAGACGTATTGGTTATATACACACCTTAGTGGGACTCATTGGTCCCAACTAAACACACCTTATTGGGCCATAATTGGTCGTAAACACAACTTATTGGTTATATACACACCTTATTAGGACTCATTGGTGCCAACTGATCCTCATTGTCCCTAAACACACTTTATTGTGCCATCATTGGTCCTAAACACAACGTATTGGTTATTTAAACACATTAGTGGGACTCATTGGTCCCAACTAAGCACACCTTATTGGGCCATGATTGGTCGTAAACACAACTATTGGTTATATACACACTTTATTGGGACTCATTGGTCCCAACTGACCCTCATTGCCCTTAAACACACATTATTGGGCCATCATTAGTCCTAAAGACAACTTATTGGTTTTATATACACACCTTACTAGGACTTATTGGTCCCAACCGACCCTCATTGCCCTACTAAACACACCTTATTGGGCCATCGTTGGTCCTAAACATAAATTATTGGTTATATACACACCTCAGTGGGACTCATTAGTCCCATTAAACACACCATATTGGGCCATAATTGGTCGTAAACACAACTTATTGGTTATATACACACCTTATTAGGACTCATTGGTGCCAACTGACCCTCATTGTCCCTAAACACACCTTATTGGGCCATCATTGGTCCTAAACATAACTTATTGGTTATATACACACCTTAGTGGGACTCATTTGTCCCAACTAAACACACCATATTGGGCCATAATTGGTCGTAAACACAACTTATTGATTATATACACAGCTTATTGGGACTCATTGGTCCCAACTAAACACAGCTTATTGGGCCATAATTGGTCGTAAACACAACTATTGGTTATATACACACTTTATTGGGACTCATTGGTCCCAACTGACCCTCATTGCCCTTAAACACACATTATTGGGCCATCATTGGTCCTAAACACAACTTATTGGTTATATACTCACATTAGTGGGACTCATTGGTCCCAACTAAACACACCTTATTGGGCCATAATTGGTCGTAAACACAACTATTAGTTATATACACACGTTATTGGGACTCATTGGTCCCAACTGACCCTCATTGCCCTTAAACACACATTATTGGGCCATCATTGGTCCTAAAAACAACTTATTGGTTTTATATACACACCTTACTAGGACTTATTGGTCCCAACCGACCCTCATTGCCCTACTAAACACACCTTATTGGGCCATCATTGGTCCTAAACACAACGTATTGGTTATTTAAACACATTAGTGGGACTCATTGGTCCCAACTAAGCACACCTTATTGGGCCATGATTGGTC
>JBCNJP010011851.1:0-14817 GCA_039602395.1 Deinandra increscens subsp. villosa
CGGCTGCTTACTTTGAAAAGGTATTCGGGTAGCGACGGTTGCCCGAGGGACTAACGTGGTTCCAATAGACAATGCTTAGTAGAATGAATGGTTAAATGTTTTGGTATAATTCTGTTATGTCTTATACCTGATAAAGGATGAATGATTAAATGTTTTGGTATAATTCTGTTATGTTTTATATCTGATAAATGTTTATAAAGAAGGGGTCGTTAGGCCCAAATGTTTGAGGTAAACCTTTCAAGGAAAGGTAAAAGTTTTAAATACTTAGAACTCACCAGCGTAAGCTGACCTTTAAAAGCATGTATGTCAGGTATCTGTGATGTTTAAAGTAGCAAGGGAAGGGCTCTAGCAAGGGCAGATTAGATGGGCAAGCTATCAGGAAAGACTCGGTAGTAGACTGGCATAGCTATAGATAAGATCTAGTTATAGATTATGTTATTATCTTCCTTACTATTGTAACTCGTTATATATATAAATGAAAAGTTTTTAATTTCCGCTGCTTAGTTATCTCTGTTGTACCATGTGTTCATGAGTAAATCCGACACGTGACCCCTCCTGGAACCAAGACTGGGAGTGGGCGTCACAGTTATTTATGCGAATAATATAAAAAATAAAGAATTGGCATTCATAAGACAATTTTATATTATTGTTGCATAGTGCATTATTAATTTTAAGCTAAAATCCGAATTTTATTTTATTTTTTAAAAAAACTCGAAAATGTTTTTAAAGTTTTTTCTTTTTCTAGTATTCTTAAAATCATGAAAGAAACATATAAAAAAAGTTAAAAAAAATAATTTTTTTTCTTGGTTTTTTGGTTTTTTACAAAATATTAGTTTTCTATAGAACCCAACCCAAGATTATTGTTTGATGTGCTTGGTAGGCTCGGATTAAATCACAAAGTATTCAAATGTGATATACATTAAATACTAATGCTTGACCAAGTGGACAACATGTAACATCCCAAAATTCATAGATACATGATATATATATTAAATACGTGTTTATATTAAATACGTAGCTTGATTGATAAATACGGTAAGACTATACATTGGATAGGTTGCATATGTTAAAATTATTCGTTTGATAGCCAATGTGATAAATTGCGCATAAACGAATGTGTTAAACGTGAGAAAAGGTAAAATATGGGATGAATATGTGTTTATATGAATAACATGATGATACATGAATCATTTGATGGATGTATACGTGTAGATACGTGTGTTAATAGCTAACAGAAAAGTAAAAGGGCTAAAAGCGTAATTATTGTAAAGATATAAACATATACAAGTATTATACGTATTTATATTCATTATAAGTATTTTGAGACTTAGAAATTAGTAAAAATATATCCTAACATGATTCATAACATAAAATGACAAGTGCTGTAAACTTTGAGGGGCTAAAACGTAAATTAGCACTTAATAAAGAAAATATATATAAATGTATATATATGTTATCGTACGAATCCCGAGCCTTAGAAACCTTATAAATTATTAGAAATATGTCCCTTAATGTTTTGGTACATAAAATGATAAAAGGATAGAAGTATAGGGGGTAAGAGTGCACCAAACCAAACCACAAGGACCAAAAGAGTAAATTACAAAAATCTGGCCGGATAACAGTGGCTCGCGTATCGCGAGCCACAACCACCATCCCTGCGCGATACGCGAGGAACAACAGCAGGCAGCAGCTTCTCTTGGCTCGTTTTTCAGCCACGTTTCAGCCTTGTTTCGCAAGATTAGCACCTCCAGACGTCGAATTTAGATGGCTAGTCACTCCCTTACGTGTTATATGACCCAGGCGCACCTTTCCCCTATATAAACAAGATCAAACAACACAGATTTCCTCACCAATTTCTCTAAATTCTTCCTTAAAAACCCTAGTTCGTCCCAGCCCCTTCTTATTCGAAATTCTCCCAAACGACGAAGAGTTGGAAGCTGAGATTCTGCAGTTCTTCATTTGTTGGTAAGATCTAAAATAACCTCTTTCAGTTTTGGCTAATTCGATTTCTAAGTATGGTTTCTAGAATTGATCCGAAATTAGGGTTCTTGAGCTTGTTTTGCTAAAATCGGGTGATCGGGTGGGAATTAGGGTCTGAATTTTTGTAGGTAATCATAAAATGATGTATTTTAAGAAAGCCCTAAGTTTATTTCACATTTGGAAAAGGTTTGGTAAAGGTTTTATTAACGGGTCAAAATTAGGGTTTTCATAACGTTACTCTGCCCAAATTGACTAAACGATGTTGAATTAAGCTTAGATCTTTTAAAGGATATTATAAAATGTTATAATGAACAACACCCTAAGTTGGTTTGAATTAAAAATGAGTTTTGATAATAAAACGAGAAATTCATGAAATTAGGGTTTCTAAATAAAGATAATTATTATAAAATAATCCGGAGGGTATGGGTACTTGATTTTTGATCTTATAACATGTTTTATATATATAATAAGTATATATGAAGTTAAAATGGATAAATAATAAAGTATTAAAGATACCGAGTTAATCGGATATTAGAGGTTCGCGCGGACCGGAAGGGTAGGCACCTGTACACTGGGGTTTCTGGCAATAGCGGGGGTGTCGCCATCCCATCTGGGCAATGGCATCCCAACACTGGGCGATCCCGGAGTGAGTGTCTACTTATAGGAATGCGCGTCTTCATATTATCAATAAAAAGGTTATTATGCCTATAAGGGCATTTTGGTCATTTTGACCTTAAAAGAGATAAACCCTAATAAAGTATTATTAGGATAATAGGATATAAATAAACGTAGTATTATTTATAATGACTTTGCATTAACGCAATCCGATACGCGATTAGGTTAATTGTGGACCATAACGGAGGTTCTGTCTGAATAACTGATTAAAGATATCAGGTGAGTTCTATGAGCCCACTTTTAAATGTTTTAAATGTTTTAAATGTTTTTAAATGTTTTCGGGCTAGTATACATACAATACTTGTGAACATATATTCAAGATAATTGTGACTTGATATATACGTGTTATATGATGAAATTGTTATTAAATTGCTTATACGTGTTATGCAATTATGTTGATTATAATGTGATGTGTATATACTTGCTTTGAAATTAAGTAGCCAAGTGACTAGGGAGTTGTTAGTAAACATTTAGTGAATATGTATGATTATATGAGAACAAGTGATGCATTTGCTTATATTAATATGTGGTGGATACGCCGCTGGTACATCCTATATATATACATAGTAGTATAAGTTACCCGGTATATTGGAAGTGTGGAGGATACGCCGCTGGTACATCCTGTATACATACACTAACGGTAAATTGGGGGATGTCCATTTGTTGCAGTATATGAATGCCTTATCACTGTTTAATAACAAACCTAAAGCATCTGGTTATTTAACTAGGAGTAGGTAGTATATACGATCGGATAATGAGTCATTAAGACGAGAAAATGACCTAAGAAAGTTAAAGCATGAGTTGCTACTAGAACCTAATAGAGTTGAAGCATGAGTTGCTAATATGACTTATTAGAGTTAGAGCATGTGTTGCTACTGAAGACGAAGGGTCGCTGCTTCCCCATAGTGGTGGCTTAGGGAACCGTGTACGGACGGAGCGGCAGTCGGACATCGCAAAAGCTATCTTACGAAAAAGGTAGGATGACGATTGCAGTGGCGGGCGAACCTTTCGAAGGAGATGAAGAATGAGGATACGCTGCTTCCCCATAGTGGTGGCTTAGGGAACCGTGTACGGACGGAGCTGCATTGGGCCGTTGTAATAACTATCCTTCGAGATGGGACGGAGTGTGCAGTGGCGGGCGGACTCTTCATGGAGAACCAAATTAGTTGGTTGAATATAGTGACCTAGAAGTTTAGCCTAGGGTCATGGTTAAGATAATAAGATATATTATCATAGTACATACGTGTTAGAATTTATATGTGATTTATAAATGTGTGTTGTAAAAACCAGGTAAACACCTTAACGGTTTTGAACTAAACGGTAGAACTCACCAGCGTAAGCTGACTTTTTAAAAGTATGTATGCTAGGTTCTGCAGAGACGTTTAGAAGCAAAGGCACGGATCTTGTGAGGACGGGATAATCGGGAAGGCTATCAAGGAAGGATTTCTGGCAAGCTGGCTTAGTTATAGATTTCGTATTTATAATTAGTTATAATTATGTACAATATCTCTCTTACTGTAGTACTTGGCTTATATAAATAAAAGTTTTAAATTTCCGCTGCTTAATATCTCTGTTGATACCTTGTGTTCATGAGTAAATCCGATTCGTGACCCCTCCTAGTGCCAAGTCTGGGAGTGGGCGTCACACAACATTTGGAAGCGTATCTCAAGATACTGAAAGATGTGTGAACAGAAAATGAGAAGTCATTGTGTATACATGTGTTCATTTTGCAAAGATTTAAACTTGTTCGATTTTCTTTATTTTCTTAAAAGATCGGACTATCTCTGCGTATCCACAAGATCGACCTGATAGTTGTTCATTTCAGGTTCTGCTTTATTTTCTTTGGTGTTTCCTATAATTCATCAGACTTTCTCTGCGTGTCCACAAGACCTACCTAATTGTTGTTGAATTATACAATTTCAACTTGTTTTATTTTCTTATTTTGTTAAATCTGAGGCCTTATCTGTGTATCGAAAGATCGACCTTAAGGTAGACGATCTAACATTCTTATTTCTTTTTGCATGGAACACGGTTGACGATAAAATGAATTCAATCACTATATCTTAAATCACAAGTGAAATCAGAAAGTGTCATAAGTAAAAAAAACATATCTGAGTATGTATGATAGTGTGGGATACACTAGTCAAAGTAAACCTAATCAATACACTAACATATCCAGATGTAATGAGTATGATTCTGCCTGAGTTTAAGATGGACAAATTATACCAGTAAATCGACATGACTTGTATGCTAAAGTAATTGAAATTAAAGTCTAGTTCAGCATGTTATGTTCAATATGATCCCAAGTTCTGATTTTTCTCACAAAAGGAAAAAATAGTGTGTGATTCAGTATTTCATTTCTGTATTGCATTTATGGTTTATATCTGAAAATATCCAAAAAAAAAAAAATTAGGTGTGTTTTAGCATAAATTTGGAAAAATCAAAAAGATTTTCGGTGTGTTTTGATGTAAAGTTTCAAAAAGCCAAAAAGATTTTCTTTCTTATTTGTTTTCCACCGATCGATATGTGATTCGAAATTCAAATTTTCAAATATATATCTTGAATTCTCGAAGAGAAGTTTTGCGCCAAGATAATTTAATTTTCAAAAGAAAAGAAAGCCGTGTTTTAGTCTTCTGTAATTGCAGGATCTGTGTGATAAGACTCAAGCATGGTGAAAGGGATAGTTTGAAGTATCTTTCACAAGTGGATCTTGAAGTTCAAAGATTATTTAAGAGTGATCTAGCCATGTAAGCTCTATTGCTGTCAAGAAATTTCAAGTTGAAGATTAGATGCAGCAATGCTGAAGATTGAAGACTAAAGTTTAGTTAGCTTAGATACACTACACGTTAAGGGGGAGTTTTTTAGAGCATAATCTTATGCTACAATGTGTCTCGTGATTAGAGCATGTTAGTGACTCTAGTGCCAACTTACCAAGGGAAGCATACCAATTGGTATGCCTGATGGTACGCTACAACATACCAATTGGTACGCTGGTTGGTATGTTGGTTAGTAAGTTGGTCACTATAAATAGTTCGTGTTAGAGAGAGTTCATAACTTCTATCACTTCTACCATCTTAACTATGTGTAATTGAGTGTGTCTCTCTCTCTGTAGATTCCTTGTAAAATCTCTTTGTGAAATCAATAAAGCAAAGCTTTATTTACCTTTGTGTTCGTTCTATTGATCGAATCATGCAGTATAAGATCATTCCGTGTACATACACCCGATCCTATGAATTATAATAAAATACATGTGTATTGTTCAATTTTGATGTTTATCACTTAATTCTATGTTATTGGATCCATTATGATGTTCGTTGATCGATTTGATGTTCGATTTATCACTATTTTGGATTTTATCGTGAACACAACAATATTTACGTTTAACTGGAAATTCGAGCAATCTGAGGATGTATGAGACTTGCTTGTAATACTAGTTATGCATACAAGTAAATAAAAGTGAAGACGTGCAAGAATTTGAGGTTTAGAACGCAAATGGTGAAAGTTCAATAAATCCCGCGCGATTTTGATTTTAACCGGGAGATCATGTTTTTGAGTATCATATATCAGATTTATCATATTTATGAGTTTTATGATCACATATGATGTCACGGGTCATCAGACACTAGATCAAGTCACGTAGGTGATTTGACCAAACGTGATACGTATGCCACAACCAACCGAAATTGCGTATTTTGACCTAATTTGTGCATCCTTATGTGTTACGTGACGTATTTGTATTTGTTTTGTGTGGATTTAATATGGTTAACATGAGGGATGGTTAATTTAGTGATTTGAGTGAAAATGGTACTCAAAAACATCAAAAAAACAAAGATTCGAGCACGTAAAATGAGGAATCAGGAAATTTATGTTCGAGTGTGCTCTAAGCGTATCGCTTGGAGCAACCCAAACCTCCAGGTGATAAGCCTAAGCTGGTGTTTCTATCAAAACCCTAACTAGCCCCCATTTAAACACTTTTAGCCCCAATGCTCTCCTCATTTCACCCCAGATCACTCTCAAACACCCCAAAATGGTTATAAACCCTAGAGATCACTTTCTTTGAAGATTTGAAGCTCAATATTGTTGTTTTCTTGCTTAGGATCAAGTTGGTTTCACCCATTTAGGTATGTAATCTCAAAACCATGTAGCTAGCATCTTGATTTCTTCTTCTTCTTCCATCAAGATCTGAACTTTATGTGTTATTATGCTTAGATCTATCTTATAATTGATAGATATAGGGCTTTTCTGATCAAAGGTTCCACCTTTATGCATGAAATCTTCATCCTTCTTGGTATTTTGATGACATCTCTATAGATCCTTGACATGCATGAAATTTGGTTTATAGATCTTCATGAAAGTTGTTGTTTTGGTTATCGATCTATGGTTAGCTCTTGAGAAATCATTATTCATGATATAGATCTTGGGTTTGCTATGTCAAGACTTGATTTTTATGCTACAATATGATGAGATCTATGTGAAGCATGCCCCATATGGCTAGATCTATGATTTTGAATATAAAGTTCAGATTTTTATGATGCTACTGTACTAGATACTCAACATGCATGCTCCAACATAGTTGATCTAGTGATGTAATTGTCAAATGATGGATTTTTATGATGTGATCATGCTAGATCTAGGGTTTTTCATGCAAAATGTCTATTTAATGCTAGATCTAGAGTTTCACCATGAAAATCTATCATATTGTTGTTAGATCTTGAATGTTGCTATGAAAGTGATTGTTATGACATATAGATCTAAGGTGTAATCATGTTATAATGCTAGATTTTGTTATATTGCATGACGAATCCATGATTTTGACTTTAGGTTGACTTTTGAACTTTGTTTGACTTTGATTAAATTCTATGGAAAATGATGATCATGCGACTAATTAGATAAGGGAATATTCTGCTATCTTTGATTTAGACTTAAGTTTGACCCCTTTGTGTAGCAAATCGACCTCGTACGTATCACCACATCAAGTCACCAACGAGTCGTGTCTTTCCATTGTGTCTGATATATCCTTTTACGTCATGGAACCTTATTTATTATTTACTTATTTTGTCATATCACGATTGATCGTGAAGGTGATCTCTAGATTTAAGTATTCTCTCGCTATCGTCGGTTTTCTCTATTCTCGTCGTTGCTATCACGTGAGTTTTCATAGCCCCTTTTTACTTAAATGTTTTTGTGGTGCAACATGTATCATTTTCTAAAACTCTAATTTCACATGCGTATTCTATGTTCGATATATGTTTGAAACTTGTATGATTCGTGATGATTGATTGATTGAACGATTAACGAAGAACAATTGAACGATGAATGATTGATCGATTGAACAATGAACGATGAACGATGAATGAAATTATTAACACTAAAAATGCCGGGGTTTTAATAATAGATCTATTGGCCTGAGAAGCCCACCTAGCTTGCCTCGCGTTGGCGCCAGGTGATTGGAAGCCTAATAGTCTAAGGTTGGATTACGTTGACTTTATACTTTATATCATTTAATCAAATTATTCTAAAAACTCATGTACGCATGCTTTTGAATGTTATCATTAAACCTGTGAATTTATTTGTAGTTGACTCTTTCTATAAACATGTTGCAAGTAATGCCGCTTGATATCAAATTTCATCACCGTAGGTTGCATGGGACTAGAGAGACCAATATATAAATGTAAGACTACTACTATTATTATGGTTGTTTATCTGAATTTGTAATCTCTGAATCTTGTTTGATCATTGTTTAATTATATGCTTTGAAATGGGTATTATTTAAGAATATCGCAAACTAATTTAGTGTTGTGTGCATCTGGACAATCATTGCACCCCACTATCGCAAATATGAAGCATGAAATTTAAATTATGCAGGAAACTCCACTATCAGTATTACAAAACTGGAAAAAAATGAAAGCTTAAACTGGAAGGTATCAGTATCGATTGGTCAATTTTCTTTCTTTTACATTTCGTATGTAGTTTAGAGGGAGAAAATTTTAAAAAATCAAAAATAGTGTCTTTGTGTGTTTGTTAAAATGAAAAATCCAAAAATAGAGTTTTCATTTTAATGGGTAGAAAAACAGAAAAATACAAAAACATTGAAAAATGAGAAATTGTATCCGACATAATTGGGAAATGATGGTACATTGGATTACATGTCTGACTCATGGATAAATTAGATGAAAAGGCCATAAGATTATTGTTTGATGTGCTTGGTAGGCTCGGATTAAATCACAAAGTATTCAAATGTGATATACATTAAATACTAATGCTTGACCAAGTGGACAACATCTGGAAGCGTATCTCAAGATACTGAAAAGATGTGTGAACAGAAAATGAGAAGTCATTGTGTATACATGTGTTCATTTTGCAAAGATTGAAACTTGTTCGATTTTCTTTATTTTCTTAAAAGATCGGACTATCTCTGCGTATCCACAAGATCGACCTGATAGTTGTTCATTTCAGGTTCTGCTTTATTTTCTTTGGTGTTTCCTATAATTCATCAGACTTTCTCTGCGTGTCCACAAGACCTACCTGATTGTTGTTGAATTATACAATTTCAACTTGTTTTATTTTCTTATTTTGTTAAATCTGAGGCCTTATCTGTGTATCGAAAGATCGACCTTAAGGTAGACGATCTAACATTCTTATCTCTTTTTGCATGGAACACGGTTGACGATAAAATAAATTCAATCACTATATCTTAAATCACAAGTGAAATCAGAAAGTGTCATAAGTAAAAAAAACATATCTGGGTATGTATGATAGTGTGGGATACACTAGTCAAAGCAAACCTAATCAATACACTAACATATCCAGATGTAATGAGTATGATTCTGCCTGAGTTTAAGATGGACAAATTATACCAGCAAATCGACATGACTTGTATGCTAAAGTAATTGAAATTAAAGTGTAGTTCAGCATGTTATGTTCAATATGATCCCAAGTTTTGATTTTTCTCACAAAAGGAAAAAATAGTGTGTGATTCAGTATTTCATTTTTGTATTGCATTTATGGTTTATATCTGAAAATATCAAAAAAAAAATATTAGGTGTGTTTTAGCATAAATTTGGAAAAATCAAAAAGATTTTCGGTGTGTTTTGATGTAAAGTTTCAAAAAGCCAAAAAGATTTTCTTTCTTATTTGTTTTCGACCGATCGATATGTGATTCGAAATTCAAATTTTCAAATATATATCTTGAATTCTCGAAGAGAAGTTTTGCGCCAAGATAATTTAATTTTCAAAAGAAAAGAAAGCCGTGTTTTTGTCTTCTGTAATTGCAGGATCTGTGTGATAAGACTCAAGCATGGTGAAAGGGAGAGTTTGAAGTATCTTTCACAAGTGGATCTTGAAGTTCAAAGATTATTTAAGAGTGATCTAGCCATGTAAGCTCTATTGCTGTCAAGAAATTTCAAGTTGAAGATTAGATGCAGCAATGCTGAAGATTGAAGACTAAAGTTTAGTTAGCTTAGATACACTACACGTTAAGGGGGAGTTTTTTAGAGCATAATCTTATGCTACAATGTGTCTCGTGATTAGAGCATGTTAGTGACTCTAGTGCCAACTTACCAAGGGCAGCATACCAATTGGTATGCCTGATGGTACGCTACAACATACCAATTGGTACGCTGGTTGGTATGTTGGTTAGTAAGTTGGTCACTATAAATAGTTCGTGTTAGAGAGAGTTCATAACTTCTATCACTTCTACCATCTTAACTGTGTGTAATTGAGTGTGTCTCTCTCTCTCTGTAGATTCCTTGTAAAATCTCTTTGTGAAATCAATAAAGCAAAGCTTTATTTACCTTTGTGTTCATTCTATTGATCGAATCATGCAGTATAAGATCATTCCGTGTACTTACACCCGATCCTATGAATTATAATAAAATACATGTGTATTGTTCGATTTTGATGTTTATCACTTAATTCTATGTTATTGGATCCATTATGATGTTCGTTGATCGATTTGATGTTCGATTTATCACTATTTCGGATTTTGTCGTGAACACATCGATATTTACGTTTAACTGGAAATTCGATTAATCTGAGGATGTATGAGACTTGCTTGTAATACTAGTTATGCATACAAGTAAATAAAAGTGAAGACGTGCAAGAATTTGAGGTTTAGAACGCAAATGGTGAAAGTTCAGTAAATCCTGCGCGATTTTGATTTTAACCGGGAGATCATGTTTTTGAGTATCGTATATCAGATTTATCATATTTATGAGTTTTATGATCACATATGATGTCACGGGTCATCAGACACTAGATCAAGTCACGTAGGTGATTTGACCAAACGTGATACGTATGCCACAACCAACCGAAATTGCGTATTTTGACCTAATTTGTGCATCCTTATGTGTTACGTGACGTATTTGTATTTGTTTTGTGTGGATTTAATATGGTTAACATGAGGGATGGTTAATTTAGTGATTTGAGTGAAAATGGTACTCAAAAACATCAAAAAAAACAAAGATTCGAGCACGTAAAATGAGGAATCAGGAAATTTATGTTCGAGTGTGCTCTAAGCGTATCGCTTGGAGCAACCCAAACCTCCAGGTGTAAAACATGTACTTGATCTTGCTAGTGCATTATTACAATCGGATTTGGACACACAAGGTAAATAATCTTCTTTATATTGATCACAGCTTGTGAACAGAGAGTACAATGAGTATTCAGGTTACACCATGTAAAACACACACTTAAGAAAGCTCAGACCTCACTCACACTCTCTGAATCAAACTGAAACCTATATATAGAGACTGGCCAGCGGACCAACTTACTAGCGTATCAGGTGGTCCGGCGTACCACCTGATCCGCCACTGATCCGCTGGATCTAAAAAACACAAAGTTATAAATTACATATTCAAACTATCAAGACCTAGCACTAGACAACACAAAATGCTCTAACAAACTCCCCCTTGTCTTGTGCTAGTCTTCAGAAGCTTTTGATTCTGTCTTCTTCCAATCCCGTCTTCTGTTATTTCCAGCATGAATCCCACCACCAAAACACACATTTATCACCTTCTGAAATTGCATTGCTTGATCAAAACATTCAGGCTTGTAGAGAATCTTGTTGGAATGCAGCTTTTCAATATCATTCTTTGACAGATTTATCAATGACATCGGGTCATAGATTCTCACAACCTTGTTATCTTCTTTGATCACAATCACAGCTTCTCCAGACACCTCATCATAATACCACCACCTCAAAGTCTTGATAAAATCTTGTTCAAGCCTTTTTAAATGTATCTTCTTGAGCTGAATCGGCTTCTTATATTTCAGAATCACTACTGGTTTGCCTGCGATAGGATGAAAATCTGTTGGATGCTCAGAGTAAGTTGGTCTTTGAGGAGTCAAAAACCTGAATCTTCTTTGACATTCTTTAATTAACTTCTCTTTAAACACAGCAGCCAAAAGATTTCCTCCAGGATTCAAAAATGGACTTCTAGACAAGTCCCTCACATCACAAACAGGTAATGTGTTGAACCTTGAAGCATTCTTCAGATATATAATTCCAAACTCCTTCTTGATGGCATAACATTTGAGTTCAGAATCATACATCCAGCTGATAATCTTTCCAGAAGCTTGTCTTCCTTTTCTGTCAAAAAACCTTTTCTGATCAACACTTTTTGAAGATTTTTCAACTTGAACTGGAACTGGAATCTTCTTAGCTCTTTGTTCTTTTAACCAAGCTTCAAACAACAGCTTCTTTTCTTCTTCTTCAGACATATTAACAGACTCAGATGTTTCAGGTTGTTCTGATTGATTCTCTGTTTCAACCTTCTCTTCACTGTCTTTTCCAAAGAAATTAAACCCCTCAGAATAGTCGTTATCAGAAAAATTCCCATACATCGTCGGATCATTGGGATATTCTTCTGCCGTCATATCTTCCACTTCCACATGTTCATCTTCAAACACCACTTCTTCTTCTGAATCATCTTCCTGATATGGTTCAGCAACTGGCACCTTATCAACATCGTCCACATTTAAAGCAAATATGGCTGCCAGCTGCTCTTTAGTGAAAAGATTAACCAACTCTCCCTCTTTCATCTCAACCCTTGATATCGGAGTCACATCATATATCTCTTTATCTGTAAACTCCCCCTGAGATGTCGTGGCTGTACCAGCAGCAGCAGATGATGTTCCTGCCGCATCAGTACCAGTACCAGAACCACCAGCACCACCTTCAGGATTATCAGGGTCGTCGTTTAAAAATTTCATAACCTCATCTTCTTCTCTACAAGTTTCCTCAGGATTCGGCCTTTTCTCCCCCTGAGTAGATAAAGCAGTAAGCATCTGCTTAAGCTGCTCACCCATAGTCAGAGACAATTGCTTCAACTCAGCAATTTCCCGATCTTTTGCTTCATCCTGGGCTTTTAATCTAGCAAGTTCCTTTGTATGAGATTGATCTCGGGCAACTAACTCTTTACACAAATTCCTCAGCCCAGAAATCTCTTCAGCTTGCACTTTGTTTGTATGTTCTACTCTTTCAAATCTAGCTTGAAACAATGCGAGCTTTAAATCAGTAGAAGAAATTGTGGAAGTAGTTGACGAAGTGGAAGCAGAACCAGTAGTAGACGGTCTTTTGATAGTCAACTTTCTGATCGGAGGTTGTTGTGAACTTTGAACATCAGCTGTTTTGGTGGTTGGTTGACTTGGGATTGAAGACGATGTTGTCACTTTCTGCTTCTTGCTAGGAGGACTTTGCCCAGATTTTGTGGCATCAGCAAGAAATGAACCAGGCTTCACTCCTTTATACCCAACAGCCATACTTTTCATACGCTTGCCAGGAACAACTGCAGGAGCTTTGCCTTTATCCACGGGCTTTGACTTTGCAACAGGCTCCTCCATACTAGGAGTATAAGATGGATCATCTTCAGTATCTTCACCCTGTTTGGTTCTAGATTCAAAGACAGAGGTATCTTGATTCTGAGATTTCAAATACTCAATGTGAGCCTTAGAACCTCTCTTTACTGGAATTTCTCTTGTATTATGCAGAATGAGAACATATTCACCAGAATCTGAATCAGTTTCAGACGAACTACCAAAAACATCATCTCCCTTAGATCTAGTAGCATCATCATCTGGAACATTCACCCGTTCAGACTCATTGACAGCTTCAGAAGTTACTTGCTCTGGATTTTGTTGTTGCTGAACAGGTTCTTGCACAACAGGTTGTTGCACAACAGGTTCTTGATTAGCCGGTTGCTCAATTTCATCATCTTCAACAATCACAGTCGGAAATCCATTATCATCATAGTGTAATTCATCATCAGAACTGTCAGAATGTTTAGCAGCACCATTCTCTGGAGCTACATAATCAGGATTAGCAAGATGACCAATCAACCTTTTATTCGGTGGAGCAACAGCATTTCCCTTTCGTTTGTAATACACGGGAATCTTTCCAACAGCTACTCTGTTCATGTGCTTCATTTCTATAATAGCAGCAGCATTCTTTGGAAGATTTCGGATGCATATCATTCAAAATCATCTGTATAAATCTTGGATACATGATGCTTCTCACTTGTTTCACCAAAATGTTCTCTCTCATGTAGTTAAATATCCATCCAGAGAAATTGAATTCTCTGTTTAGCACCAATGCACAAAAGAAAGATAGCACCTTCAAATCAAACTCTTCCTGACCTCTTGTTCTATTTCCAAAACACTTAATGATAACGTGCATCAAGTATTTATAAGGAGGACTCAGATTTGCTTTAAGATACCATGGAACATACAATTGTCCATCATACTTGATTCTTTTTAATAAAGCTACCAAATCTTCTTCAGGAAATTCAGTTGGATAAGTAGCTTGATCATTTAACCGTAGAACTCTCCGCACATCAGCTTCAGAAATAACCACATCAGTTTCAAATATCTTTGCACGTATTACTGACGGAGTCACCGAACAATCTACTTGTGCTGAATTCCAGAACATGACTAACAAGTCTTTATACGGTGGACATTCATGAGTAGCAGCAAAGAATATCCTCGATCGTCTGATGAATTCAAAAATGTTAAGAAAATGCGGCCTCCATTTTTCTGCAACATCAAGGAAAGCGCAAACATTTTGTTCTCCAATCGATTTAAAATCTGCCATTTCTGTTCATGTCATCAAAACAAACTGTCATTAAAATCAATCAATATAATCAAAATTCTCAATGACAATCTCTG
>JBCNJP010011852.1:0-14816 GCA_039602395.1 Deinandra increscens subsp. villosa
GGGAGTCATTGGTCCAACTAAACACACCTTTTTGGGCCATAATTGGTCGCAAACACAACTTATTGGTTATATACAAACTTTATTCGGACTCATTGGTCCCAACGGACCCTCATTGCCCTTAAACACACATTATTGGGCCATCATTGGTCCTAAACACATCTTATTGGTTATATAAGACACACCTTACTAGGACTTATTGGTCCCAACCGACCCTCATTGCCCTACTAAACACACCTTATTGGGCCATCATTGGTCCTAAACACAACTTATTGGTTATATACACACCTTAGTGGGACTCATTAGTCCCAACTAAACACACATTATTGGGCCATCATTGGTCCTAAACACAACTTATTGGTTATATACACACCTTACTAGGACTTATTGGTTCTAACCGACCCTCATTGCCCTACTAAACACACCTTATTGGGCCATCATTGGTCCTAAACATAATTTATTGGTTATATACACACCTTAGTGGGACTCATTAGTCCCAAATAAACACACCATATTAGGCCATAATTGGTCGTAAACACAACTTATTGGTTATATAAACACCTTATTAGGACTCATTGGTGCCAACTAACCCTCATTGTCCCTAAACACACTTTATTGTGCCATCATTGGTCATAAACACAACGTATTGGTTATATGCACACATTAGTGGGACTCATTGGTCCCAACTAAACAAACCTTATTGGGCCATATTTGGTCGTAAACACAACTTATTGGTTATATACACACTTTATTGGGATTCATTGGTCCCAACGGACCCTCATTGCCCTTAAAGACACATTATTGGGCCATCATTGGTCCTAAACACAACTTATTGGTTATATCAGACACACCTTACTAGGACTTATTGGTCCCAACCGACCCTCGTTGCCCTACTAAACACACCTTATTAGGCCATCATTGGTCCTAAACACAACTCTTTGGTTATATACACACCTTAGTGGGACTCATTAGTCCCAACTAAACACACATTATTGGGCCATCATTGGTCCTAAACATAACTTATTGGTTATATACACACCTTACTAGGACTTATTGGTTCTAACCGACCCTCATTTCCCTACTAAACACACCTTATTGGGCCATCATTGGTCCTAAACATAATTTATTGGTTATATACACACCTTAGTGGGACTCATTAGTCCCAACTACACACACCATATTGGGCCATAATTGGTCGTAAACACAACTAATTGGTTATATAAACACCTTATTAGGACTCATTGGTGCCAACTAACCCTCATTATCCCTAAACCCACTTTATTGTGCCATCATTGGTCCTAAACACAATGTATTGGTTATATGCACACATTAGTGGGACTCATTGGTCCCAACTAAACACACCTTATTGGGCCATAATTGGTCATAAACACAACTTATTGGTTATATACACACTTTATTGGGACTCATTGGTCCCAACTGACCCTCATTGCCCTTAAACACACATTATTGGGCCATCATTGGTCCTAAACACAACTTATTGGTTATATAAGACACACCTTACTAGGACTTATTGGTCCCAACTGACCCTCATTGCCCTACTAAACACTCCTTATAGGGCCATCATTGGTCCTAAACACAACTTATTGGTTATATACACACCTTACTAGGACTTATTGGTCCTAATCGACCATCATTGCCCTACTAAACACACCTTATTGGGCCATCATTGGTCCTAAACATAACTTATTGGTTATATACACACCTTAGTGGGACTCACTAGTCCCAACTACACACACCATATTGGGCCATAATTGGTCGTAAACACAACTTATTGGTTATATAAACACCTTATTAGGACTCATTGGTGCCAACTAACACTCATTGTCCCTAAACCCACTTTATTGTGCCATCATTGGTCCTAAACACAACGTATTGGTCATATACACACATTAGTGGGACTCATTGGTCCCAACTAAACACACCTTTTTGGGCCATAATTGGTCTTAAATACAACTTATTGGTTATATACACACTTTATTGGGACTTATTGGTCCCAACGGACCCTCATTGCCCTTAAACACACATTATTGGGCCATCATTGGTCCTAAACACAACTTATTGGTTATATAAGACACACCTTACTAGGACTTATTGGTCCCAACCGACCCTCATTGCCCTACTAAACACACCTTATTGGGCCATCATTGGTCCTAAACACAACTTATTGGTTATATACACACCTTACTAGGACTTATTGGTCCTAATCGACCCTCATTGCCCTACTAAACACACCTTATTGGGCCATCATTGGTCCTAAACACAACTCTTTGGTTATATACACACCTTAGTGGGACTCATTAGTCCCAACTAAACACACATTATTGGGCCATCATTGGTCCTAAACATAACTTATTGGTTATATACACACCTTACTAGGACTTATTGGTTCTAACCGACCCTCATTACCCTACTAAACACACCTTATTGGGCCATCATTGGTCCTAAACATAATTTATTGGTTATATACACACCTTAGTGGGACTCATTAGTCCCAACTACACACACCATATTGGGCCATAATTGGTCGTAAACACAACTTATTGGTTATATAAACACCTTATTAGGACTCATTGGTGCCAACTAACCCTCATTGTCCCTAAACCCACTTTATTGTGCCATCATTGGTCCTAAACACAATGTATTGGTTATATGCACACATTAGTGGGACTCATTGGTCCCAACTAAACACACCTTATTGGGCCATAATTGGTCGTAAACACAGCTTATTGGTTATATACACACTTTATTGGGACTCATTGGTCCCAACGGACCCTCATTGCCCTTAAACACACATTATTGGGCCATCATTGGTCCTAAACAGAACTTATTGGTTATATAAGACACACCTTACTAGGACTTATTGGTCCTAATCGACCCTCATTGCCCTACTAAACACACCTTATTGGGCCTTCATTGGTTCTAAACATAACTTATTGGTTATATACACACCTTAGTGGGACTCATTAGTCCCAACTAAACACACATTATTGGGCCATCATTGGTCCTAAACACAACTTATTGGTTATATACACACCTTACTAGGACTTATTGGTTCTAACCGACCCTCATTGCCCTACTAAACACACCTTATTGGGCCATCATTGGTCCTAAACATAATTTATTGGTTATATACACACCTTAGTGGGACTCATTAGTCCCAACTACACACACTATATTGGGCCATAATTGGTCGTAAACACAACTAATTGGTTATATAAACACCTTATTAGGACTCATTGGTGCCAACTAACCCTCATTATCCCTAAACCCACTTTATTGTGCCATCATTGGTCCTAAACACAATGTATTGGTTATATGCACACATTAGTGGGACTCATTGGTCCCAACTAAACACACCTTATTGGGCCATAATTGGTCGTAAACACAACTTATTGGTTATATACACACTTTATTGGGACTCATTGGTCCCAACTGACCCTCATTGCCCTTAAACACACATTATTGGGCCATCATTGGTCCTAAACACAACTTATTGGTTATATAAGACACACCTTACTAGGACTTATTGGTCCCAACTGACCCTTATTGCCCTACTAAACACTCCTTATAGGGCCATCATTGGTCCTAAACACAACTTATTGGTTATATACACACCTTACTAGGACTTATTGGTCCTAATCGACCATCATTGCCCTACTAAACACACCTTATTGGGCCATCATTGGTCCTAAACATAACTTATTGGTTATATACACACCTTAGTGGGACTTATTAGTCCCAACTACACACACCATATTGGGCCATAATTGGTCGTAAACACAACTTATTGGTTATATAAACACCTTATTAGGACTCATTGGTGCCAACTAACACTCATTGTCCCTAAACCCACTTTATTGTGCCATCATTGGTCCTAAACACAACGTATTGGTCATATACACACATTAGTGGGACTCATTGGTCCCAACTAAACACACCTTTTTGGGCCATAATTGGTCTTAAATACAACTTATTGGTTATATACACACTTTATTGGGACTTATTGGTCCCAACGGACCCTCATTGCCCTTAAACACACATTATTGGGCCATCATTGGTCCTAAACACAACTTATTGGTTATATAAGACACACCTTACTAGGACTTATTGGTCCCAACCGACCCTCATTGCCCTACTAAACACACCTTATTGGGCCATCATTGGTCCTAAACACAACTTATTGGTTATATACACACCTTACTAGGACTTATTGGTCCTAATCGACCCTCATTGCCCTACTAAACACACCTTATTGGGCCATCATTGGTCCTAAACACAACTCTTTGGTTATATACACACCTTAGTGGGACTCATTAGTCCCAACTAAACACACATTATTGGGCCATCATTGGTCCTAAACATAACTTATTGGTTATATACACACCTTACTAGGACTTATTGGTTCTAACCGACCCTCATTACCCTACTAAACACACCTTATTGGGCCATCATTGGTCCTAAACATAATTTATTGGTTATATACACACCTTAGTGGGACTCATTAGTCCCAACTACACACACCATATTGGGCCATAATTGGTCGTAAACACAACTTATTGGTTATATAAACACCTTATTAGGACTCATTGGTGCCAACTAACCCTCATTGTCCCTAAACCCACTTTATTGTGCCATCATTGGTCCTAAACACAATGTATTGGTTATATGCACACATTAGTGGGACTCATTGGTCCCAACTAAACACACCTTATTGGGCCATAATTGGTCGTAAACACAGCTTATTGGTTATATACACACTTTATTGGGACTCATTGGTCCCAACGGACCCTCATTGCCCTTAAACACACATTATTGGGCCATCATTGGTCCTAAACAGAACTTATTGGTTATATAAGACACACCTTACTAGGACTTATTGGTCCTAATCGACCCTCATTGCCCTACTAAACACACCTTATTGGGCCTTCATTGGTTCTAAACATAACTTATTGGTTATATACACACCTTAGTGGGACTCATTAGTCCCAACTAAACACACATTATTGGGCCATCATTGGTCCTAAACACAACTTATTGGTTATATACACACCTTACTAGGACTTATTGGTTCTAACCGACCCTCATTGCCCTACTAAACACACCTTATTGGGCCATCATTGGTCCTAAACATAATTTATTGGTTATATACACACCTTAGTGGGACTCATTAGTCCCAACTACACACACTATATTGGGCCATAATTGGTCGTAAACACAACTAATTGGTTATATAAACACCTTATTAGGACTCATTGGTGCCAACTAACCCTCATTATCCCTAAACCCACTTTATTGTGCCATCATTGGTCCTAAACACAATGTATTGGTTATATGCACACATTAGTGGGACTCATTGGTCCCAACTAAACACACCTTATTGGGCCATAATTGGTCGTAAACACAACTTATTGGTTATATACACACTTTATTGGGACTCATTGGTCCCAACTGACCCTCATTGCCCTTAAACACACATTATTGGGCCATCATTGGTCCTAAACACAACTTATTGGTTATATAAGACACACCTTACTAGGACTTATTGGTCCCAACTGCCCTTATTGCCCTACTAAACACTCCTTATAGGGCCATCATTGGTCCTAAACACAACTTATTGGTTATATACACACCTTACTAGGACTTATTGGTCCTAATCGACCATCATTGCCCTACTAAACACACCTTATTGGGCCATCATTGGTCCTAAACATAACTTATTGGTTATATACACACCTTAGTGGGACTTATTAGTCCCAACTACACACACCATATTGGGCCATAATTGGTCGTAAACACAACTTATTGGTTATATAAACACCTTATTAGGACTCATTGGTGCCAACTAACACTCATTGTCCCTAAACCCACTTTATTGTGCCATCATTGGTCCTAAACACAACGTATTGGTCATATACACACATTAGTGGGACTCATTGGTCCCAACTAAACACACCTTTTTGGGCCATAATTGGTCTTAAATACAACTTATTGGTTATATACACACTTTATTGGGACTTATTGGTCCCAACGGACCCTCATTGCCCTTAAACACACATTATTGGGCCATCATTGGTCCTAAACACAACTTATTGGTTATATAAGACACACCTTACTAGGACTTATTGGTCCCAACCGACCCTCATTGCCCTACTAAACACACCTTATTGGGCCATCATTGGTCCTAAACACAACTTATTGGTTATATACACACCTTACTAGGACTTATTGGTCCTAATCGACCCTCATTGCCCTACTAAACACACCATATTGGGCCATCATTGGTCCTAAACACAACTCTTTGGTTATATACACACCTTAGTGGGACTCATTAGTCCCAACTAAACACACATTATTGGGCCATCATTGGTCCTAAACATAACTTATTGGTTATATACACACCTTACTAGGACTTATTGGTTCTAACCGACCCTCATTACCCTACTAAACACACCTTATTGGGCCATCATTGGTCCTAAACATAATTTATTGGTTATATACACACCTTAGTGGGACTCATTAGTCCCAACTACACACACCATATTGGGCCATAATTGGTCGTAAACACAACTTATTGGTTATATAAACACCTTATTAGGACTCATTGGTGCCAACTAACCCTCATTGTCCCTAAACCCACTTTATTGTGCCATCATTGGTCCTAAACACAATGTATTGGTTATATGCACACATTAGTGGGACTCATTGGTCCCAACTAAACACACCTTATTGGGCCATAATTGGTCGTAAACACAGCTTATTGGTTATATACACACTTTATTGGGACTCATTGGTCCCAACGGACCCTCATTGCCCTTAAACACACATTATTGGGCCATCATTGGTCCTAAACACAACTTATTGGTTATATAAGACACACCTTACTAGGACTTATTGGTCCTAATCGACCCTCATTGCCCTACTAAACACACCTTATTGGGCCTTCATTGGTTCTAAACATAACTTATTGGTTATATACACACCTTAGTGGGACTCATTAGTCCCAACTAAACACACATTATTGGGCCATCATTGGTCCTAAACACAACTTATTGGTTATATACACACCTTACTAGGACTTATTGGTTCTAACCGACCCTCATTGCCCTACTAAACACACCTTATTGGGCCATCATTGGTCCTAAACATAATTTATTGGTTATATACACACCTTAGTGGGACTCATTAGTCCCAACTACACACACTATATTGGGCCATAATTGGTCGTAAACACAACTTATTGGTTATATAAACACCTTATTAGGACTCAATGGTGCCAACTAACCCTCATTGTCCCTAAACCCACTTTATTGTGCCATCATTGGTCCTAAACACAACGTATTGGTTATATACACACATTAGTGGGACTCATTGGTCCCAACTAAACATACCTTATTGGGCCATAATTGGTCGTAAACACAACTTATTGGTTATATACACACTTTATTGGGACTCATTGGTCCCAACTGACCCTCATTGCCTTTAAACACACATTTTTGGGCCATCATTGGTCCTAAACACAACTTATTGGTTATATAAGACACACCTTACTAGGACTTATTGGTCCCAACCGACCCTCGTTGCCCTACTAAACACTCCTTATAGGGCCATCATTGGTCCTAAACACAAGTTATTGGTTATATACACACCTTACTAGGAATTATTGGTCCTAATCGACCCTCATTGCCCTACTAAACACACCTTATTGGGCCATCATTGGTCCTAAACATAACTTATTGGTTATATACACACCTGAGTGCGACTCATTAGTCCCAACTACACACACCATATTGGGCCATAATTTGTCGTAAACACAACTTATTGGTTAAATAAACACCTTATTAGGACTCATTGGTGCCAACTAACCCTCATTGTCCCTAAACCCACTTTATTATGCCATCATTGGTCCTAAAAACAACGTATTGGTTATATGCACACATTAGTGGGACTCATTGGTCCCAACTAAACACACCTTATTGGGCCATAATTGGTCGTAAACACAACTTATTGGTTATATACACACTTTATTGGGACTCATTGGTCCCAACTGACCCTCATTGCCCTTTAACACACATTATTGGGCCATCATTGGTCCTAAACACAACTTATTGGTTATATAAGACACACCTTACTAGGACTTATTGGTCCCAACCGACCCTCATTGCCCTACTAAACACTCCTTATAGGGCCATCATTGGTCCTAAACACAACTTATTGGTTATATACACACCTTACTAGGACTTATTGGTCCTAATCGACCCTCATTGCCCTACTAAACACACCTTATTGGGCCATCATTGGTCCTAAACATAACTTATTGGTTATATACACACCTTAGTGGGATTCATTAGTCCCAACTACACACACCATATTGGGCCATAATTGGTCGTAAACACAACTCATTGGTTAAATAAACACCTTATTAGGACTCATTGGTGCCAACTAACCCTCATTGTCCCTAAACCCACTTTATTGTGCCATCATTGGTCCTAAACACAACGTATTGGTTATATGCACACATTAGTGGGACTCATTGGTCCCAACTAAACACACCTTATTGGGCCATAATTTGTCGTAAACACAACTTATTGGTTATATACACACTTTATTGGGACTCATTGGTCCCAACTGACCCTCATTGCCCTACTAAACACACCTTATTGGGCCATCATTGGTCCTAAACATAACTTATTGGTTATATACACACCTGAGTGCGACTCATTAGTCCCAACTACACACACCATATTGGGCCATAATTTGTCGTAAACACAACTTATTGGTTAAATAAACACCTTATTAGGACTCATTGGTGCCAACTAACCCTCATTGTCCCTAAACCCACTTTATTATGCCATCATTGGTCCTAAAAACAACGTATTGGTTATATGCACACATTAGTGGGACTCATTGGTCCCAACTAAACACACCTTATTGGGCCATAATTGGTCGTAAACACAACTTATTGGTTATATACACACTTTATTGGGACTCATTGGTCCCAACTGACCCTCATTGCCCTTTAACACACATTATTGGGCCATCATTGGTCCTAAACACAACTTATTGGTTATATAAGACACACCTTACTAGGACTTATTGGTCCCAACCGACCCTCATTGCCCTACTAAACACTCCTTATAGGGCCATCATTGGTCCTAAACACAACTTATTGGTTATATACACACCTTACTAGGACTTATTGGTCCTAATCGACCCTCATTGCCCTACTAAACACACCTTATTGGGCCATCATTGGTCCTAAACATAACTTATTGGTTATATACACACCTTAGTGGGATTCATTAGTCCCAACTACACACACCATATTGGGCCATAATTGGTCGTAAACACAACTCATTGGTTAAATAAACACCTTATTAGGACTCATTGGTGCCAACTAACCCTCATTGTCCCTAAACCCACTTTATTGTGCCATCATTGGTCCTAAACACAACGTATTGGTTATATGCACACATTAGTGGGACTCATTGGTCCCAACTAAACACACCTTATTGGGCCATAATTTGTCGTAAACACAACTTATTGGTTATATACACACTTTATTGGGACTCATTGGTCCCAACTGACCCTCATTGCCCTTAAACACACATTATTGGGCCATCATTGGTCCTAAACACAACTTATTGGTTATATAAGACACAACTTACTAGGACTCATTGGTCCCAACCGACCCTCATTGCCCTACTAAACACTCCTTATAGGGCCATCATTGGTCCTAAACACAAGTTATTGGTTATATACACACCTTACTAGGACTTATTGGTCCTAACCGACCCTCATTGCCCTACTAAAGACACCTTATTGGGCCATCATTGGTCCTAAATATAACTTATTGGTTATACACACCTTAGTGGGACTCATTAGTCCCAACTAAACACACCATATTGGGCCATAATTGGTTGTAAACACAACTTATTGGTTATATAAACACCTTATTAGGACTCATTGGTGCCAACTAACCCTCATTGTCCCTAAACCCACTTTATTGTGCCATCACTGGTCGTAAACACAACGTATTGGTCATATACACACATTAGTGGGACTCATTGGTCCCAACTAAAAACACCTTTTTGGGCCATAATTGGTCTTAAATACAACTTATTGGGTATATACACACTTTATTGGGACTCATTAGTCCCAACGGACCCTCATTGCCCTTAAACACACATTATTGGGCCATCATTGGTCCTAAACACAACTTATTGGTTATATAAGACACACCTTACTAGGACTTATTGGTCCCAACCGACCCTCATTGCCCTACTAAACACACCTTATTGGGCCATCATTGGTCCTAAACACAACTTATTGGTTATATACACACCTTAGTGGGACTCATTAGTCCCAACTAAACACACATTATTGGGCCATCGTTGGTCCTAAACGCAACTTATTGGTTATATACACACTTTACTAGGACTTATTGGTTCTAACCAACCCTCATTGCCCTACTAAACACACCTTATTGGGCCATCATTGGTCCTAAACAGAACTTATTGGTTATATACATACCTTATTGGGACTCATTAGTCCCAACTAAACACACCATATTGGGCCATAATTGGTCGTAAACACAACTTATTGGTTATATAAACACCTTATTAGGACTCATTGGTGCCAACTAACCCTCATTGTCCCTAAACCCACTTTATTGTGCCATCACTGGTCCTAAACACAACGTATTGGTCATATATACACATTAGTGGGACTCATTGGTCCCAACTAAACACACCTTTTTGGGCCATAATTGGTCTTAAATACAACTTATTGGTTATATACACACTTTATTGGGACTCATTGGTCCCAACGGACCCTCATTGCCCTTAAACACACATTATTGGGCCATCATTGGTCCTAAACACAACTTATTGGTTATATAAGACACACCTTACTAGGACTTATTGGTCCCAACCGACCCTCATTGCCCTACTAAACACACCTTATTGGGCCATCATTGGTCCTAAACACAACTTATTGGTTATATACACACCTTAGTGGGACTCATTAGTCCCAACTAAACACACATTATTGGGCCATCGTTGGTCCTAAACACAACTTATTGGTTATATACACACCTTACTAGGACTTATTGGTTCTAACCGACCCTCATTTCCCTACTAAACACACCTTATTGGGCCATCATTGGTCCTAAACATAAATTATTGGTTATATACACACCTTAGTGGGACTCATTAGTCCCAAATAAACACACCATATTGGGCCATAATTGGTCATAAACACAACTTATTGGTTATATAAACATCTTATTATGACTCATTGGTGCCAACTAACCCTCATTGTCGCTAAACCCACTTTATTGTGCCATCATTGGTCCTAAACACAACGTATTGGTTATATGCACACATTAGTGGGACTCATTGGTCCCAACTAAACACACCTTATTGGGCCATAATTGGTCGTAAACACAACTTATTGGTTATATACACACTTTATTGGGACTCATTGGTCCCAACGGACCCTCATTGCCCTTAAACACACATTATTGGGCCATCATTGGTCCTAAACACAACTTATTGGTTATATAAGACACACCTTACTAGGACTTATTGTTGGGCTAGGCTTATTTAAGGCATGAACATTTGTATTTGGGCTAATTGTGTTTTGTTTTGGGCTTGTTTAGCTTTTAGTTAGTGGGCTAGTTAGTGATTATGATTGGGCCATGTGGGCTTCTAACTAGGTTTACGATTTTATATGAGGACTATATAAGCCTCATTTGTTTGTGTTTATGATTAAGCTTTTCAATACAAAATTCACATTCACGATTTCTTTGTTCTCAAGAGATTACGATCAGCTTCCTTTAGTGGGTTTTCTTCATTCAAGACTTCATCTTTTCACAAGATCTCGTCTATTCTTCCACTATTGTTCTTGAATCAAGCTTGTACGAGGATTCCGCACTCGTATTTGTCTAGATATCGTGTTGTTTGGTTTACTTCGGACCTACACTTATTGGTCCCAACCGACCCTCATTGCCCTACTAAACACACCTTATTAGGCCATCATTGCTCATAAACACAACTTATTGGTTATATACACACCTTAGTGGGACTCATTAGTCCCAACTAAACACACATGATTGGGCCATCATTGGTCCTAAACACAACTTATTGGTTATATACACACCTTACTAGGACTTATTGGTTCTAACTGACCCTCATTGCCCTACTAAACACACCTTATTGGGCCATCATTGGTCCTATACATAATTTATTGGTTATATACACACCTTATGGGGCTCATTAGTCCCAACTACACACACTATATTGGGCCATAATTGGTCGTAAACACAACTTATTGGTTATATAAACACCTTATCAGGACTCATTGGTGCCAACTAACCCTCATTGTCCCTAAACCCACTTTATTGTGAAATCATGGGTCCTAAACACAACGTATTGGTTAGATGCACACATTAGTGGGACTCATTGGTCCCAACTAAACACACCTTATTGGGCCATCATTAGTCCTAAACATAACTTATTGGTTATATACACACCTTAGTGGGACTCATTAGTCCCAACTAAACACACCATATTGGGCCATAATTGGTCGTAAACACAACTTATTGGTTAAATAAACACCTTATTAGGACTCATTGGTGCCAACTAACCCTCATTGTCCCTAAACCCACTTTATTGTTCCATCATTGGTCCTAAACACAACGTATTGGTTATATGCACACATTAGTGGGACTCATTGGTCCCAACTAAACACACCTTATTGGGCCATAATTGGTCGTAAACACAACTTATTGGTTATATATATGTTTAGGACCAATGATGGCCCAATAAGGTGTGTTTAGTAGGCCAATGAGGGTCGGTTAAGCTAATAAGTCCTAGTAAGGTGTGTATATAACCAATAAGTTGTGTTTAGGCCCAATGATGGCCTAATAATGTGTGTTTAGTTGGGACTAATGAGTCCCACTAAGGTTTGTATATAACCAATAAGTTGTGTTTAGGACCAATGATGGCACTATAAGGAGTGTTTAGTAGGGCAATGAGGGTCGGTTGGGACCAATAATTCCTAGTAAGGTGTGTCTTATATAACCAATAAGTTGTGTTTAGGACCAATGATGGCCCAATAATGTGTGTTTAAGGGCAATGAGGGTCAGTTGGGACCAATGAGTCCCAATAATGTGTGTATATAACCAATAAGTTGTGTTTACGACCAATTATGGCCAAATAAGGTGTGTTTAGTTGGGACCAGTGAGTCCCACTAATGTGTGCATATAACCAATACGTTGTGTTTAGGACCAACGATGGCACAATAAAGTGGGTTTAGGGATAATGAGGGTTAGTTGGCACCAATGAGTCCTAATAAGGTGTTTATATAACCAATAAGTTGTGTTTATGACCAATTATGGCCCAATATGGTGTGTTTAGTTGGGACTAATGAGTCCCGCTAAGATATGTATATAACCAATAAATTATGTTTAGGACCAATGATGGCCCAATAAGGTGTGTTTAGTAGGGCAATGAGGGTCGGTTAGAACCAATAAGTCCTAGTAAGGTGTGTATATAACCAATAAGTTGTGTTTAGGACCAATGATGGCCCAATAATGTGTGTTTAGTTGGGACTAATGAGTCCCACTAAGGTTTGTATATAACCAATAAGTTGTGTTTAGGACCAATGATGGCCCTATAAGGAGTGTTTAGTAGGGCAATGAGGGTCGGTTGGGACCAATAAGTCCTAGTAAGGTGTGTCTTATATAACCAATAAGTTGTGTTAAGGACCAATGATGGCCCAATAATGTGTGTTTAAGGGCAATGAGGGTCCGTTGGGACCAATGAGTCCCAATAAAGTGTGTATATAACCAATAAATTGTGTTTACGACCAATTATAGCCCAATAAGGTGTGTTTAGTTGGGACCAATGAGTCCCACTAATGTGTGCATATAACCAATACGTTGTGTTTAGGACCAATGATGGCACAATAAAGTGGGTTTAGGGACAATGAGGGTTAGTTGGCACCAATGAGTCCTAATAAGGTGTTTATATAACCAATAAGTTGTGTTTACGACCAATTATGGCCCAATATGGTGTGTTTAGTTGGGACTAATGAGTCCCACTAAGGTGTGTATATAACCAATAAATTATGTTTAGGACCAATGATGGCCCAATAAGGTGTGTTTAGTAGGGCAATGAGGGTCGGTTAGACCCAATAAGTCCTAGTAAGGTGTGTATATAACCAATAAGTTGTGTTTAGGACCAATGATGGCCCAATAACGTGTCTTTAGTTGGGACTAATGAGTCCCACTAAGGTTTATATATAACCAATAAGTTGTGTTTAGTACCAATGATGGCACTATAAGGAGTGTTTAGTAGGGCAATGAGGGTCGGTTGGGACCAATAAGTCCTAGTAAGGTGTGTCTTATATAACCAATAAGTTGTGTTTAGGACCAATGATGGCCCTATAAGGAGTGTTTAGTAGGGCCATGAGGGTCGGTTGGGACCAATGAGACCCAGTAAAGTATGTATATAACCAATAAGTTGTGTTTACGGCCAATTATGGCCCAATAAGGTGTGTTTAGATGGGACCAATGAGACCCACTAATGTGTGCATATAACGAATACGTTGTGTTTAGGACCAATGATGGCACAATAAAGTGGGTTTAGGGACAATGAGGGTTAGTTGGCACCAATGAGTCCTAATAAGGTGTTTATATAACCAATAAGTTGTGTTTATGACCAATTATGGCCCAATATGGTGTGTTTAGTTGGGACTAATGAGTCCCACTAAGGTGTGTATATTGTTGGGTTATG
>JBCNJP010011853.1:0-14814 GCA_039602395.1 Deinandra increscens subsp. villosa
AGGACCAATGATGGCGCAATAAGGTGTATTTAGTAGGGCAACGAGGATCAGTTAGGACCAATAAATCCTAGTAAGGTGTGTATATAACCAATAAGTTGTGTTTAGGACCAATGATGGCACAATAAAGTGGGTTTAGGGACAATGAGGGTTAGTTGGCACCAATGAGTCCTAATAAGGTGTTTATATAATCAATAAGTTGTGTTTACGACCAATTATGGCCCAATATGGTGTGTTTAGTTGGGACTAATGAGTCCCACTAAGGTGTGTATATAACCAATAAGTTATGTTTAGGACCAATGATGGCCCAATAAGGTGTGTTTAGTAGGGCAATGAGGGTCGGTTAGAACCAATAAGTCCTAGTAAGGTGTGTATATAACCAATAAGTTGTGTTTAGGACCAATGATGGCCCAATAATGTGTGTTTAGTTGGGACTAATGAGTCCCACTAAGGTGTGTATATAACCAATAAGTTGTGTTTAGGACCAATGATGGCCCTATAAGGAGTGTTTAGTAGGGCAATGAGGGTCGGTTGGGACCGATAAGTCCTAGTAAGGTGTGTCTTATATAACCAATAAGTTGTGTTTAGGACCAATGATGGCCCAATAATGTGTGTTTAAGGGCAATAAGGGTCAGTTGGGACCAATGAGTCCCAATAAAGTGTGTATATAACCAATAAGTTGTGTTTACGACCAATTATGGCCCAATAAGGTGTGTTTAGTTGGGACCAATGAGTCCCACTAATGTGTGCATATAACCAATACGTTGTGTTTAGGACCAATGATGGCACAATAAAGTGGGTTTAGGGACAATGAGGGTTAGTTGGCACCAATGAGTCCTAATAAGGTGTTTATATAACAAATAAGTTGTGTTTATGACCAATTATGGCCCAATATGGTGTGTTTAGTTGGGACTAATGAGTCCCACTAAGGTGTGTATATAACCAATAAGTTATGTTTAGGACCAATGATGGCGCAATAAGGTGTGTTTAGTAGGGCAATGAGGGTCGGTTAGGCCCAATAAGTCCTAGTAAGGTGTGTATATAACCAATAAGTTGTGTTTAGGACCAATGATGGCCCAATAATGTGTGTTTAGTTGGGACTAATGAGTCCCACTAAGGTGTGTATATAACCAATAAGTTGTGTTTAGGACCAATGATGGCCCAATAAGGTGTGTTTAGTAGGGCAATGAGGGTCGGTTGGGACCAATAAGTCCTAGTAAGGTGTGTCTTATATAACCAATAAGTTGTGTTTAGGACCAATGATGGCCCAATAATGTGTGTTTAAGGGCAATGAGGGTCCGTTGGGACCAATGAGTCCCAATAAAGTGTGTATATAACCAATAAGTTGTGTTTACGACCAATTATGGCCCAAAAAGGTGTGTATAGTTGGGACCAATGTGTCCCACTAATGTGTGTATATGACCAATACGTTGTGTTTAGGACCAATGATGGCACAATAAAGTGGGTTTGGGGACAATGAGGGTTAGTTGGCACCAATGAGTCCTAATAAGGTGTTTATATAACCAATAAGTTGTGTTTACGACCAATTATGGCCCAATATGGTGTGTTTAGTTTGGACTAATGAGTCCCACTAAGGTGTGTATATAACCAATAAGTTATGTTTAGGACCAATGATGGCCCAAAAAGGTGTGTTTAGTAGGGCAATGAGGCTCGGTTAGGACCAATAAGTCCTAGCAAGGTGTGTATATAACCAATAAGCTGTGTTTAGGACCAATGATGGCCCAATAATGTGTGTTTAGTTGGGACTAATGAGTCCCACTAAGGTGTGTATATAACTAATAAGTTCTGTTTAGGACCAATGATGGCCCTATAAGGAGTGTTTAGTAGGGCAATGAGGGTCGGTTGGGACCAATAAGTCCAAGTAAGGTGTGTCTTATATAACCAATAAGTTGTGTTTAGGACCAATGATGGCCCAATAATGTGTGTTTAAGGGCAATGAGGGTCAGTTGGGACCAATGAGTCCCAATAAAGTGTGTATATAACCAATAAGTTGTGTTTACGACCAATTATGGCCCAATAATGTGTGTTTAAGGGCAATGAGGGTCAGTTGGGACCAATGAGTCCCAATAAAGTGTGTATATAACCAATAAGTTGTGTTTACGACCAATTATGGCCCAATAAGGTGTGTTTAGTTGGGACCAATGAGTCCCACTAATGTGTGCATATAACCAATACGTTGTCTTTAGGACCAATGATGGCACAATAAAGTGGGTTTAGGGACAATGAGGGTTAGTTGGCACCAATGAGTCCTAATAAGGTGTTTATATAACAAATAAGTTGTGTTTATGACCAATTATGGCCCAATATGGTGTGTTTAGTTGGGACTAATGAGTCCCACTAAGGTGTGTATATAACCAATAAGTTATGTTTAGGACCAATGATGGCGCAATAAGGTGTGTTTAGTAGGGCAATGAGGGTCGGTTAGGCCCAATAAGTCCTAGTAAGGTGTGTATATAACCAATAAGTTGTGTTTAGGACCAATGATGGCCCAATAATGTGTGTTTAGTTGGGACTAATGAGTCCCACTAAGGTGTGTATATAACCAATAAGTTGTGTTTAGGACAAATGATGGCCCAATAAGGTGTGTTTAGTAGGGCAATGAGGGTCGGTTGGGACCAATAAGTCCTAGTAAGGTGTGTCTTATATAACCAATAAGTTGTGTTTAGGACCAATGATGGCCCAATAATGTGTGTTTAAGGGCAATGAGGCTCCGTTGGGACCAATGAGTCCCAATAAAGTGTGTATATAACCAATAAGTTGTGTTTACGACCAATTATGGCCCAAAAAGGTGTGTATAGTTGGGACCAATGTGTCCCACTAATGTGTGTATATGACCAATACGTTGTGTTTAGGACCAATGATGGCACAATAAAGTGGGTTTGGGGACAATGAGGGTTAGTTGGCACCAATGAGTCCTAATAAGGTGTTTATATAACCAATAAGTTGTGTTTACGACCAATTATGGCCCAATATGGTGTGTTTAGCTTGGACTAATGAGTCCCACTAAGGTGTGTATATAACCAATAAGTTATGTTTAGGACCAATGATGGCCCAAAAAGGTGTGTTTAGTAGGGCAATGAGGCTCGGTTAGGACCAATAAGTCCTAGCAAGGTGTGTATATAACCAATAAGCTGTGTTTAGGACCAATGATGGCCCAATAATGTGTGTTTAGTTGGGACTAATGAGTCCCACTAAGGTGTGTATATAACTAATAAGTTCTGTTTAGGACCAATGATGGCCCTATAAGGAGTGTTTAGTAGGGCAATGAGGGTCGGTTGGGACCAATAAGTCCAAGTAAGGTGTGTCTTATATAACCAATAAGTTGTGTTTAGGACCAATGATGGCCCAATAATGTGTGTTTAAGGGCAATGAGGGTCAGTTGGGACCAATGAGTCCCAATAAAGTGTGTATATAACCAATAAGTTGTGTTTACGACCAATTATGGCCCAATAATGTGTGTTTAAGGGCAATGAGGGTCAGTTGGGACCAATGAGTCCCAATAAAGTGTGTATATAACCAATAAGTTGTGTTTACGACCAATTATGGCCCAATAAGGTGTGTTTAGTTGGGACCAATGAGTCCCACTAATGTGTGCATATAACCAATACGTTGTCTTTAGGACCAATGATGGCACAATAAAGTGGGTTTAGGGACAATGAGGGTTAGTTGGCACCAATGAGTCCTAATAAGGTGTTTATATAACAAATAAGTTGTGTTTATGACCAATTATGGCCCAATATGGTGTGTTTAGTTGGGACTAATGAGTCCCACTAAGGTGTGTATATAACCAATAAGTTATGTTTAGGACCAATGATGGCGCAATAAGGTGTGTTTAGTAGGGCAATGAGGGTCGGTTAGGCCCAATAAGTCCTAGTAAGGTGTGTATATAACCAATAAGTTGTGTTTAGGACCAATGATGGCCCAATAATGTGTGTTTAGTTGGGACTAATGAGTCCCACTAAGGTGTGTATATAACCAATAAGTTGTGTTTAGGACAAATGATGGCCCAATAAGGTGTGTTTAGTAGGGCAATGAGGGTCGGTTGGGACCAATAAGTCCTAGTAAGGTGTGTCTTATATAACCAATAAGTTGTGTTTAGGACCAATGATGGCCCAATAATGTGTGTTTAAGGGCAATGAGGCTCCGTTGGGACCAATGAGTCCCAATAAAGTGTGTATATAACCAATAAGTTGTGTTTACGACCAATTATGGCCCAAAAAGGTGTGTATAGTTGGGACCAATGTGTCCCACTAATGTGTGTATATGACCAATACGTTGTGTTTAGGACCAATGATGGCACAATAAAGTGGGTTTGGGGACAATGAGGGTTAGTTGGCACCAATGAGTCCTAATAAGGTGTTTATATAACCAATAAGTTGTGTTTACGACCAATTATGGCCCAATATGGTGTGTTTAGCTTGGACTAATGAGTCCCACTAAGGTGTGTATATAACCAATAAGTTATGTTTAGGACCAATGATGGCCCAAAAAGGTGTGTTTAGTAGGGCAATGAGGCTCGGTTAGGACCAATAAGTCCTAGCAAGGTGTGTATATAACCAATAAGCTGTGTTTAGGACCAATGATGGCCCAATAATGTGTGTTTAGTTGGGACTAATGAGTCCCACTAAGGTGTGTATATAACTAATAAGTTCTGTTTAGGACCAATGATGGCCCTATAAGGAGTGTTTAGTAGGGCAATGAGGGTCGGTTGGGACCAATAAGTCCAAGTAAGGTGTGTCTTATATAACCAATAAGTTGTGTTTAGGACCAATGATGGCCCAATAATGTGTGTTTAAGGGCAATGAGGGTCAGTTGGGACCAATGAGTCCCAATAAAGTGTGTATATAACCAATAAGTTGTGTTTACGACCAATTATGGCCCAATAAGGTGTGTTTGGTTGGGACCAATGAGCCCCACTAATGTTTGCATATAACCAATATGTTGTGTTTAGGACCAATGATCTCACAATAAAGTGGGTTTAGGGACAATGAGGGTTAGTTGGCACCAATGAGGCCTAATAAGGTGTTTATATAACCAATAAGTTGTGTTTACGACCAATTATGGACCAATATGGTGTGTTTAGTTGAGACTAATGCGTCCCACTAAGGTTTGTATATAACCAATAAGTTGTGTTTAGGACCAATGATGGCCCTATAAGGAGTGTTTAGTAGGGCAATGAGGGTCGGTTGGGACCAATAAGTCCTAGTAAGGTGTGTCTTATATAACCAATAAGTTTTGTTTAGGACCAATGTTGGCCCAATAATGTGTGTTTAAGGGCAATGAGGGTCAGTTGGGACCAATGAGTCCCAATAAAGTGTGTATATAACCAATAAGTTGTGTTTACGACCAATTATGGCCCAATAAGGTGTGTTTAGTTGGGACCAATGAGTCCCACTAATGTGTGCATATAACCAATACGTTGTGTTTAGGACCAATGATGGCACAATAAAGTGGGTTTAGGGACAATGAGGGTTAGTTGGCACCAATGAGTCCTAATAAGGTGTTTATATAACCAATAAGTTGTGTTTACGACCAATTATGGCCCAATATGGTGTGTTTAGTTGGGACTAATGAGTCCCACTAAGGTGTGTATATAACCAATAAGTTATGTTTAGGACCAATGATGGCGCAATAAGGTGTGTTTAGTAGGGCAATGAGGGTCAGTTAGGACCAATAAGTCCTAGTAAGGTGTGTATATAACCAATAAGTTGTGTTTAGGACCAATGATGGCCCAATAATGTGTGTTTAGTTGGGACTAATGAGTCCCACTAAGGTGTGTATATAACCAATAAGTTGTGTTTAGGACAAATGATGGCCCAATAAGGTGTGTTTAGTAGGGCAATGAGGGTCCGTTGGGACCAATAAGTCCTAGTAAGGTGTGTCTTATATAACCAATAAGTTGTGTTTAGGACCAATGATGGCCCAATAATGTGTGTTTAAGGGCAATGAGGCTCCGTTGGGACCAATGAGTCCCAATAAAGTGTGTATATAACCAATAAGTTGTGTTTACGACCAATTATGGCCCAAAAAGGTGTGTATAGTTGGGACCAATGTGTCCCACTAATGTGTGTATATGACCAATACGTTGTGTTTAGGACCAATGATGGCACAATAAAGTGGGTTTGGGGACAATGAGGGTTAGTTGGCACCAATGAGTCCTAATAAGGTGTTTATATAACCAATAAGTTGTGTTTACGACCAATTATGGCCCAATATGGTGTGTTTAGTTTGGACTAATGAGTCCCACTAAGGTGTGTATATAACCAATAAGTTATGTTTAGGACCAATGATGGCCCAAAAAGGTGTGTTTAGTAGGGCAATGAGGCTCGGTTAGGACCAATAAGTCCTAGCAAGGTGTGTATATAACCAATAAGCTGTGTTTAGGACCAATGATGGCCCAATAATGTGTGTTTAGTTGGGACTAATGAGTCCCACTAAGGTGTGTATATAACTAATAAGTTCTGTTTAGGACCAATGATGGCCCTATAAGGAGTGTTTAGTAGGGCAATGAGGGTCGGTTGGGACCAATAAGTCCAAGTAAGGTGTGTCTTATATAACCAATAAGTTGTGTTTAGGACCAATGATGGCCCAATAATGTGTGTTTAAGGGCAATGAGGGTCAGTTGGGACCAATGAGTCCCAATAAAGTGTGCATATAACCAATAAGTTGTGTTTACGACCAATTATGGCCCAATAAGGTGTGTTTGGTTGGGACCAATGAGCCCCACTAATGTTTGCATATAACCAATATGTTGTGTTTAGGACCAATGATCTCACAATAAAGTGGGTTTAGGGACAATGAGGGTTAGTTGGCACCAATGAGGCCTAATAAGGTGTTTATATAACCAATAAGTTGTGTTTACGACCAATTATGGACCAATATGGTGTGTTTAGTTGAGACTAATGCGTCCCACTAAGGTGTGTATATAACCAATAAGTTGTGTTTAGGACCAATGATGGCCCTATAAGGAGTGTTTAGTAGGGCAATGAGGGTCGGTTGGGACCAATAAGTCCTAGTAAGGTGTGTCTTATATAACCAATAAGTTTTGTTTAGGACCAATGTTGGCCCAATAATGTGTGTTTAAGGGCAATGAGGGTCAGTTGGGACCAATGAGTCCCAATAAAGTGTGTATATAACCAATAAGTTGTGTTTACGACCAATTATGGCCCAATAAGGTGTGTTTAGTTGGGACCAATGAGTCCCACTAATGTGTGCATATAACCAATACGTTGTGTTTAGGACCAATGATGGCACAATAAAGTGGGTTTAGGGACAATGAGGGTTAGTTGGCACCAATGAGTCCTAATAAGGTGTTTATATAACCAATAAGTTGTGTTTACGACCAATTATGGCCCAATATGGTGTGTTTAGTTGGGACTAATGAGTCCCACTAAGGTGTGTATATAACCAATAAGTTATGTTTAGGACCAATGATGGCGCAATAAGGTGTGTTTAGTATGGCAATGAGGGTCAGTTAGGACCAATAAGTCCTAGTAAGGTGTGTATATAACCAATAAGTTGTGTTTAGGACCAATGATGGCCCAATAATGTGTGTTTAGTTGGGACTAATGAGTCCCACTAAGGTGTGTATATAACCAATAAGTTGTGTTTAGGACCAATGATGGCCCAATAAGGTGTGTTTAATAGGGCAATGAGGGTCGGTTGGGACCAATAAGTCCTAGTAAGGTGTGTCTTATATAACCAATAAGTTGTGCTTAGGACCAATGATGGCCCAATAATGTGTTTTTAAGGGCAATGAGGGTCGGTTGGGACCAATAAGTCCTAGTAAGGTGTGTCTTATATAACCAATAAGTTTTGTTTAGGACCAATGTTGGCCCAATAATGTGTGTTTAAGGGCAATGAGGGTCAGTTGGGACCAATGAGTCCCAATAAAGTGTGTATATAACCAATAAGTTGTGTTTACGACCAATTATGGCCCAATAAGGTGTGTTTAGTTGGGACCAATGAGTCCCACTAATGTGTGCATATAACCAATACGTTGTGTTTAGGACCAATGATGGCACAATAAAGTGGGTTTAGGGACAATGAGGGTTAGTTGGCACCAATGAGTCCTAATAAGGTGTTTATATAACCAATAAGTTGTGTTTACGACCAATTATGGCCCAATATGGTGTGTTTAGTTGGGACTAATGAGTCCCACTAAGGTGTGTATATAACCAATAAGTTATGTTTAGGACCAATGATGGCGCAATAAGGTGTGTTTAGTAGGGCAATGAGGGTCAGTTAGGACCAATAAGTCCTAGTAAGGTGTGTATATAACCAATAAGTTGTGTTTAGGACCAATGATGGCCCAATAATGTGTGTTTAGTTGGGACTAATGAGTCCCACTAAGGTGTGTATATAACCAATAAGTTGTGTTTAGGACAAATGATGGCCCAATAAGGTGTGTTTAGTAGGGCAATGAGGGTCGGTTGGGACCAATAAGTCCTAGTAAGGTGTGTCTTATATAACCAATAAGTTGTGTTTAGGACCAATGATGGCCCAATAATGTGTGTTTAAGGGCAATGAGGCTCCGTTGGGACCAATGAGTCCCAATAAAGTGTGTATATAACCAATAAGTTGTGTTTACGACCAATTATTGCCCAAAAAGGTGTGTATAGTTGGGACCAATGTGTCCCACTAATGTGTGTATATGACCAATACGTTGTGTTTAGGACCAATGATGGCACAATAAAGTGGGTTTGGGGACAATGAGGGTTAGTTGGCACCAATGAGTCCTAATAAGGTGTTTATATAACCAATAAGTTGTGTTTACGACCAATTATGGCCCAATATGGTGTGTTTAGTTTGGACTAATGAGTCCCACTAAGGTGTGTATATAACCAATAAGTTATGTTTAGGACCAATGATGGCCCAAAAAGGTGTGTTTAGTAGGGCAATGAGGCTCGGTTAGGACCAATAAGTCCTAGCAAGGTGTGTATATAACCAATAAGCTGTGTTTAGGACCAATGATGGCCCAATAATGTGTGTTTAGTTGGGACTAATGAGTCCCACTAAGGTGTGTATATAACTAATAAGTTCTGTTTAGGACCAATGATGGCCCTATAAGGAGTGTTTAGTAGGGCAATGAGGGTCGGTTGGGACCAATAAGTCCAAGTAAGGTGTGTCTTATATAACCAATAAGTTGTGTTTAGGACCAATGATGGCCCAATAATGTGTGTTTAAGGGCAATGAGGGTCAGTTGGGACCAATGAGTCCCAATAAAGTGTGTATATAACCAATAAGTTGTGTTTACGACCAATTATGGCCCAATAAGGTGTGTTTGGTTGGGACCAATGAGCCCCACTAATGTTTGCATATAACCAATATGTTGTGTTTAGGACCAATGATCTCACAATAAAGTGGGTTTAGGGACAATGAGGGTTAGTTGGCACCAATGAGGCCTAATAAGGTGTTTATATAACCAATAAGTTGTGTTTACGACCAATTATGGACCAATATGGTGTGTTTAGTTGAGACTAATGCGTCCCACTAAGGTGTGTATATAACCAATAAGTTGTGTTTAGGACCAATGATGGCCCTATAAGGAGTGTTTAGTAGGGCAATGAGGGTCGGTTGGGACCAATAAGTCCTAGTAAGGTGTGTCTTATATAACCAATAAGTTTTGTTTAGGACCAATGTTGGCCCAATAATGTGTGTTTAAGGGCAATGAGGGTCAGTTGGGACCAATGAGTCCCAATAAAGTGTGTATATAACCAATAAGTTGTGTTTACGACCAATTATGGCCCAATAAGGTGTGTTTAGTTGGGACCAATGAGTCCCACTAATGTGTGCATATAACCAATACGTTGTGTTTAGGACCAATGATGGCACAATAAAGTGGGTTTAGGGACAATGAGGGTTAGTTGGCACCAATGAGTCCTAATAAGGTGTTTATATAACCAATAAGTTGTGTTTACGACCAATTATGGCCCAATATGGTGTGTTTAGTTGGGACTAATGAGTCCCACTAAGGTGTGTATATAACCAATAAGTTATGTTTAGGACCAATGATGGCGCAATAAGGTGTGTTTAGTAGGGCAATGAGGGTCAGTTAGGACCAATAAGTCCTAGTAAGGTGTGTATATAACCAATAAGTTGTGTTTAGGACCAATGATGGCCCAATAATGTGTGTTTAGTTGGGACTAATGAGTCCCACTAAGGTGTGTATATAACCAATAAGTTGTGTTTAGGACCAATGATGGCCCAATAAGGTGTGTTTAATAGGGCAATGAGGGTCGGTTGGGACCAATAAGTCCTAGTAAGGTGTGTCTTATATAACCAATAAGTTGTGCTTAGGACCAATGATGGCCCAATAATGTGTTTTTAAGGGCAATGAGGGTCAGTTGGGACCAATAAGTCCTAGTAAGGTGTGTCTTATATAACCAATAAGTTGTGTTAGGACCAATGATGGCCCAATAATGTGTGTTTAAGGGCAATGAGGGTCAGTTGGGACCAATGAGTCCCAATAAAGTGTGTATATAACCAATAAGTTGTGTTTACGACCAATTATGGCCCAAAAAGGTGTGTTTAGTTGGGACCAATGAGTCCCACTAATGTGTGTATATGACCAATACGTTGTGTTTAGGACCAATGATGGCACAATAAAGTGGGTTTAGGGACAATGAGGGTTAGTTGGCACCAATGAGTCCTAATAAGGTGTTTATATAACCAATAAGTTGTGTTTACGACCAATTATGGGACAATATGGTGTGTTTAGTTGGGACTAATGAGTCCCACTAAGGTGTGTATATAACCAATAAGTTATGTTTAGGACCAATGATGGCGCAATAAGGTGTGTTTAGTAGGGCAACGAGGGTCAGTTAGGACCAATAAATCCTAGTAAGGTGTGTATATAACCAATAAGTTGTGTTTAGGACCAATGATGGCCCAATAATGTGTGTTTAGTTTTGACTAATGAGTCCCACTAAGGTGTGTATATAACCAATAAGTTGTGTTTAGGACCAATGATGGCCCAATAAGGTGTGTTTAATAGGGCAATAAGGGTCGGTTGGGACAAATAAGTCCTAGTAAAGTGTGTTTTATATAACCAATAAGTTGTGTTTAGGACCAATGATGGCCCAATAATGTGTGTTTAAGGGCAATGAGGGTTAGTTGGGACCAATAAGTCCTAGTAAGGTGTGTCTTATATAACCAATAAGTTGTGTTTAGGACCAATGATGGCCCAATAATGTGTGTTTAAGGGCAATGAGGCTCCGTTGGGACCAATGAGTCCCAATAAAGTGTGTATATAACCAATAAGTTGTGTTTACGACCAATTATGGCCCAAAAAGGTGTGTATAGTTGGGACCAATGTGTCCCACTAATGTGTGTATATGACCAATACGTTGTGTTTAGGACCAATGATGGCACAATAAAGTGGGTTTGGGGACAATGAGGGTTAGTTGGCACCAATGAGTCCTAATAAGGTGTTTATATAACCAATAAGTTGTGTTTACGACCAATTATGGCCCAATATGGTGTGTTTAGTTGGGACTAATGAGTCCCACTAAGGTGTGTATATAACCAATAAGTTATGTTTAGGACCAATGATGCCCCAAAAAGGTGTGTTTAGTAGGGCAATGAGGCTCGGTTAGGACCAATAAGTCCTAGCAAGGTGTGTATATAACCAATAAGCTGTGTTTAGGACCAATGATGGCCCAATAATGTGTGTTTAGTTGGGACTAATGAGTCCCACTAAGGTGTGTATATAACTAATAAGTTCTGTTTAGGACCAATGATGGCCCTATAAGGAGTGTTTAGTAGGGCAATGAGGGTCGGTTGGGACCAATAAGTCCAAGTAAGGTGTGTCTTATATAACCAATAAGTTGTGTTTAGGACCAATGATGGCCCAATAATGTGTGTTTAAGGGCAATGAGGGTCAGTTGGGACCAATGAGTCCCAATAAAGTGTGTATATAACCAATAAGTTGTGTTTACGACCAATTATGGCCCAATAAGGTGTGTTTGGTTGGGACCAATGAGCCCCACTAATGTTTGCATATAACCAATATGTTGTGTTTAGGACCAATGATCTCACAATAAAGTGGGTTTAGGGACAATGAGGGTTAGTTGGCACCAATGAGGCCTAATAAGGTGTTTATATAACCAATAAGTTGTGTTTACGACCAATTATGGACCAATATGGTGTGTTTACTTGAGACTAATGCGTCCCACTAAGGTGTGTATATAACCAATAAGTTGTGTTTAGGACCAATGATGGCCCTATAAGGAGTGTTTAGTAGGGCAATGAGGGTCGGTTGGGACCAATAAGTCCTAGTAAGGTGTGTCTTATATAACCAATAAGTTTTGTTTAGGACCAATGATGGCCCAATAATGTGTGTTTAAGGGCAATGAGGGTTAGTTGGGACCAATAAGTCCTAGTAAGGTGTGTCTTATATAACCAATAAGTTGTGTTTAGGACCAATGATGGCCCAATAATGTGTGTTTAAGGGCAATGAGGCTCCGTTGGGACCAATGAGTCCCAATAAAGTGTGTATATAACCAATAAGTTGTGTTTACGACCAATTATGGCCCAAAAAGGTGTGTATAGTTGGGACCAATGTGTCCCACTAATGTGTGTATATGACCAATACGTTGTGTTTAGGACCAATGATGGCACAATAAAGTGGGTTTGGGGACAATGAGGGTTAGTTGGCACCAATGAGTCCTAATAAGGTGTTTATATAACCAATAAGTTGTGTTTACGACCAATTATGGCCCAATATGGTGTGTTTAGTTGGGACTAATGAGTCCCACTAAGGTGTGTATATAACCAATAAGTTATGTTTAGGACCAATGATGCCCCAAAAAGGTGTGTTTAGTAGGGCAATGAGGCTCGGTTAGGACCAATAAGTCCTAGCAAGGTGTGTATATAACCAATAAGCTGTGTTTAGGACCAATAATGGCCCAATAATGTGTGTTTAGTTGGGACTAATGAGTCCCACTAAGGTGTGTATATAACTAATAAGTTCTGTTTAGGACCAATGATGGCCCTATAAGGAGTGTTTAGTAGGGCAATGAGGGTCGGTTGGGACCAATAAGTCCAAGTAAGGTGTGTCTTATATAACCAATAAGTTGTGTTTAGGACCAATGATGGCCCAATAATGTGTGTTTAAGGGCAATGAGGGTCAGTTGGGACCAATGAGTCCCAATAAAGTGTGTATATAACCAATAAGTTGTGTTTACGACCAATTATGGCCCAATAAGGTGTGTTTGGTTGGGACCAATGAGCCCCACTAATGTTTGCATATAACCAATATGTTGTGTTTAGGACCAATGATCTCACAATAAAGTGGGTTTAGGGACAATGAGGGTTAGTTGGCACCAATGAGGCCTAATAAGGTGTTTATATAACCAATAAGTTGTGTTTATGACCAATTATGGCCCAATATGGTGTGTTTAGTTGAGACTAATGCGTCCCACTAAGGTGTGTATATAACCAATAAGTTGTGTTTAGGACCAATGATGGCCCTATAAGGAGTGTTTAGTAGGGCAATGAGGGTCGGTTGGGACCAATAAGTCCTAGTAAGGTGTGTCTTATATAACCAATAAGTTTTGTTTAGGACCAATGTTGGCCCAATAATGTGTGTTTAAGGGCAATGAGGGTCAGTTGGGACCAATGAGTCCCAATAAAGTGTGTATATAACCAATAAGGTGTGTTTAGTTGGGACCAATGAGTCCCACTAATGTGTGCATATAACCAATACGTTGTGTTTAGGACCAATGATGGCACAATAAAGTGGGTTTAGGGACAATGAGGGTTAGTTGGCACCAATGAGTCCTAATAAGGTGTTTATATAACCAATAAGTTGTGTTTACGACCAATTATGGCCCAATATGGTGTGTTTAGTTGGGACTAATGAGTCCCACTAAGGTGTGTATATAACCAATAAGTTATGTTTAGGACCAATGATGGCGCAATAAGGTGTGTTTAGTAGGGCAATGAGGGTCAGTTAGGACCAATAAGTCCTAGTAAGGTGTGTATATAACCAATAAGTTGTGTTTAGGACCAATGATGGCCCAATAATGTGTGTTTAGTTGGGACTAATGAGTCCCACTAAGGTGTGTATATAACCAATAAGTTGTGTTTAGGACCAATGATGGCCCAATAAGGTGTGTTTAATAGGGCAATAAGGGTCGGTTGGGACCAATAAATCCTAGTAAGGTGTGTCTTATATAACCAATAAGTTGTGTTTAGGACCAATGATGGCCCAATAATGTGTGTTTAAGGGCAATGAGGGTCCGTTGGGACCAGTGAGTCCCAATAAAGTGTGTATATAACCAATAAGTTGTGTTTACGACCAATTATGGCCCAAAAAGGTGTGTTTAGTTGGGACCAATGAGTCCCACTAATGTGTGTATATGACCAATACGTTGTGTTCAGGACCAATGATGGCACAATAAAGTGGGTTTAGGGACAATGAGGGTTAGTTGGCACCAATGAGTCCTAATAAGGTGTTTATATAACCAATAAGTTGTGTTTATGACCAATTATGGCCCTTTATGGTGTGTGTGATTGGGACTAATGAGTCCCACTAAGGTGTATATGTAACCAATAAGTTATGTTTAGGACCAATGATGGCCCAATAATGTGTGTTTAGTAGGGCAATGAGGGTTAGTTGGGACCAATAAGTCCTAGTAAGGTGTGTCTTATATAACCAATAAGTTGTGTTTAGGACCAATGATGGCCCAATAATGTGTGTTTAAGGGCAATGAGGCTCCGTTGGGACCAATGAGTCCCAATAAAGTGTGTATATAACCAATAAGTTGTGTTTACGACCAATTATGGCCCAAA
>JBCNJP010011854.1:0-14814 GCA_039602395.1 Deinandra increscens subsp. villosa
AAACCAACAAGGTAATTGATGCGTATGTTTGGATATATATGAAAATGCGGTCGAGTTTTAAATGGTAATCACCAAGTGACCAAACTACACACCAGGGCAGTGCACCCATCGTATGCAGTACAATATTGGTAAGAACCGGATATCAATCCGTGGACGCTCAACAGTCTCCCGATACCGAATCGTTGCTAATATTTAACCGGTGAAAATGGATTGGCGAACTAAAACTGAAAAGTAAGCTAAATAACTAAAACCGACAAAAACAGCTAAAAACCGGATAAAATAATGGAAAATCAGAAAAAGGAATGCATCACCTAGACTCGACTCCTCTAGACTCGCTCAGACCCTCGGATGACTAATACCATAAACACTATCCTCTAATGTGGACAACAGGACCACCTAGGACTATAGACACATCCCGAATAATCCGGAAATCCCAAATGAAGCACGGATAGCAAAACTGTGAAAACTGCCTAACGGACTAGCTACTTCGATCAAAGTATACTAGTCCTACATGAAATAGGAAACTACGCGAGAGGTCTCTCAATATAGTGCCTATACCATGCAACGATGATGATTCCAAACACTTATGACCTAGAAACCGCTAAACATGAATAAATAGCATTGAATCTTATGTTCATAAGCAATATATCCTATTAAACGATGTAAAACAAGCTTCTAGCCTATGAAATGATTTAGTCAAACCTATCTTATAGAGATATTCACTAGATCAACCCCAATTCACCAATGAAACACCAAGAAGGAGATCTCCTTGCAAGCATCAACCGTTAACCATTAAAAGTCAAACGGGTCAACAATGGATAAAGCAAATAACAAAGGTAGATCTACCTAGCATGACATTAATCCACATGATTCAATGATAAGTGAAATCAAATCAGCAAGCTTTATCATCATAAACATTCAAAATCATCATCAAATAGCAATTAACACATATTCATGGTAAAAGTCAACCAAAGAGTCATAAAAAGTCTAAATTCATCTAATCTAGATGATACAAAGATGAAATCAGCCTAACATGATGATCCTAAACCATAAAAATATAATCTTGGAATCATACATGTTAATGAGCAAGAACCCAATAGTGAAAATCAAGAGAAAATAAGAAAAGTCAAACCGAAAAGCTTGAAATCTCTAATCTTGACCTCCAAAATGCTTGATCTTGATCCCCAAATCCTTCAAAGATGTTTCTAGGTGTAATTAGGGGTTTTTCTAGGGTTTATTGAGGCTTCCCCCTTGGAAAATGCCGGCTCGTCCCCTTTTATATCAAAAATTTAGGGTTAAAAAACGATCAGGTGTCTTCTGTTGGGAAACTGGGCTGCGATAGTAACATGATAAAAGAAATCTGCAACAGATATAACAACAAGGAGCTGCTGTCCTGGTGGTTATAACCTCGCTGGATGCTCTAGAGGTCAGGGGTTTGATTCCCCTAACCTGCGATTCTTTTTCTTTCTTCTTTTTCTTGGCTGTGCTTCTGGGCGCTGAACTGGGCTTCTGCTTAAAGCTGCTGGGCCAGCGTACTGGGCCTGGGCTGACAAAGAGACTGGGTTGCTGCTCTTGTTATATTTATTATTTTTTTCTTTTTCTTTTAAGCTCCACAACTTTTGCTACCGAGCTCCGATTTCACTTCCGTAAATTGGGGTTTTCTTCTAAATTCACCACGCACCATCCAACCACCTAAAATTTAACAAATAAACAAACCAATAAATATCACATTCTAATAATCTCAATTTAAAAACCCAATTTATATGTGAAAATTATATATTTCTCAAATATTAATAAAAAACCCAATCAAAAATCAATAATTCAAATATTAACAATTAAGCACCAATTTTGATAATTTTTATTTAAAAAGCTTATTTAAATGCGGGATTTTTATTTATTTATTTATATACAAGATGCTATGCATCAAAAATCCCCACACTTAAACCTTGCTTTCCCTCAAGCAAAATCTCATGCAACACTTCCACAAGCTTATCGAAAACGCAACGTCCACCCAACCCAATGCAACTACTCAAGCCCACACGCATCCCCAAATCTCAAGATTTACACTTTTCAAAAGATTTATAATCCAACAAGCAATTATGATAATTATTTTAAAAACATGGAAATGCCTACTAGCTAGACACACATCAAGGTTCAATCAAACAAGCATCATACCCCTCACAATGATCACTCAACTCGGTGAAATTTAGTGGATAGATGATTAAAAAGATCATCAATTTAAGTGGATCACTCAATACCAAAAATGCACTTCATTGTCATAAGCTTGTATCGAAATCGCATCTCCACCAAATAACATAAAACTAGACATAGATCAAGAGGACTTTCACAGGTTGTAACATTAGGCTAGGGTTTAGGGTATGGAATGGGAATGTGAAAGTGGCGAAGTGTTTAGAAATCCGGAAAAGTTAATAAACAAATTAAAAGAAAAACTATTTACATAAATAACTCAAAGTCGAGTAATTTTGACCCGAACACATAAACTAAGAAAACTCTATTTTTTCAGTTTTATCTTAGGTCTATGACCTCCAATAATGAGCTAGAATTTTCTGTAAATATTTATCTTTTTTTTTTTTTTTTTTTTTGCAATCTCATATGAATTCCTAGAATGGAGATTGAGTACTAGGAGAATCACACTTAATCACTATTTTTCTTTCTTTTTTTTTTTTTGAAACTAAAATTGACTTGATGAAACTAACCAAAATATATACACAAAATCTTAAACTAATCCGGATTCTTCACACAAGGGTTTAAGAACAATATAAAGGCTTAACAAAGGTTAAACGGGTCAAAAAGTGGGAAAATCAAACGAGAAGGAAAAGGGCTCAACGGGTTTTCTAAGGGATGATGTTTTAGGGTAGGAAAAATGATAAGATCAAAGAAAAATGCTAAATCAAAAGGGTAATCCTAATGCCTCTATCATTTCTATGCCCAATTTAAGTTCATGATCTCGACGCGTATAAACAACACAAGTTCTAAAACGAAAGTGCATGATGGCATAACACTCAGCCAAACGAAAGTGAGTAAATAATGTAACATATAATGCAATTTAGGCTCAAATAACTCACGAAAACGGATGGAAAAAGGCTACCGATATGATGCAAGCAATCTATCCCCCATCCGATAGTTTCACTAAGTAAAGCATCCCATTTATTGATTTTATTTGAAAAACACTTGCTTGGAAATACTTTTTCAAGATACTCGAAGAAAAGGTTTTGACTAGAGACAAGCATCGTATACACAGGCGAGCAAAACGTCACGAATTACATCAACAGACCCACTTCCATGTGCAACAAGACGGGCAAAAATCTCAATTTCAACTAAAAACAGGGGGATATGATAAGAAAAATTGAATTTTTTTCACAAATTTAGTTATTTCAGTTCAATTGACCCCCATCCCCACACTTAATTCGTACATTGTCCCCAATGTACGATAAAACACATCAATATAAAGGGGAAAGGGAACTGAAATACTCCCCTATCATGTGGTGTGCCAGCGTCCGGATGCTAAAAACGAATCGTGACAGCTCTTGATGAACAGGAGCCCGAACTGCCTTGGCAACACAAACCGGTGAATCAAGGTAATTGGTGGTCCGATGATGAATCTAGAAAGAAAACACAACTCAAGTGAAAGCAATAAGCGGATCGGGTCTCGACATCGGGCAAGTTTGAGAATTTTTAAACGTTTTGAAAAGTGAACAATTGACCAAAAGCGACCGTTTGTTTGTCATTTATGAAGAGAACGGTTTACTTTGACCAAAAGACACATGCCCGATAAACCCTGATACGGACCGTTGATTGTCATTTATGAAGTGACGGTCCGTATCCTCAAAAATAAGAAACAATATCATAAAAGCACATTTGCGGACCGTGAGAATGGAGATTGAGTACCCACGGTCCACAAAATGTGCGTTACCTACAACCCCGCGAAGCATAGCCAAAATTGATAAATCAATGCAATGTCTAAACGTGGCATGCTTCGAACAACCTGCAAAACTTAAAACAAAAACATAAAACGAAACAAAGAGAAATAAAATGCAACTAATTTAAGCAAACTAACTAAAAGGAATTTAAACTACTAAAAAATCAAACAAAGCATGAAACAAGCAAACTAAAGTAAACTAGTATTCGGGTTGCCTCCCGGAAGCACTGAATTTATTAACGAGTCGTCAGCCGGACTCGAACCTGCGATTACGTCAACCGGGGTCATGGATGTGACCTCCCTCGCTACCGAATATGCTCGCATCCGACCCGTGCACGCACCACTCCTCAAACAAGGGTTGAAATCCCTTGTCTCTATCACGCAAATACATGGTGTACACGTCGTCCACCCATGGCCTATCACTCACTGAAGCCTTCTTCTTTAAATCAGGTGGCTTTTTCTTCTTTTTAGCACTCGCTTCATCCCCACACTTCTTCTTTTGCTGGCCCTGCAATGATTTAGTCGACTTGATAATAACTGAAGGTGGGTCGGGTGGGGTGATCTTTAATTCTAATATAATGAACGTCGGCCTGGTGATGCTTCTCCTGCTGCTCTTCCCTAAGCTGATCCCTAAGTCTCTCTGGATATGGAATATGAGGGATGTAGGGTCGGGGAACATATTTCTCCACTACTGGTTCCTCGGGTCGTGCTATACTTGCTGGGCTTAGCCTCGGTTGCACCTGCCCAGGAACCTCTACCTCAATCTCCTCGTCTATCTCATCATCACTCTCCTCATAATTTGGCTCAGCACTGAACGTCGGATCTGGATCTGGAGTGGTGCTGTCATTCAGGTAAAAGATTGCATTCACGTATTGCTTAGGATATGACTGTGTGTGCCCTGGCAATCCTCCCGGTTTTCTCTCAGAAAATGATTTGGGAAGTTGACCCATGGTCCTCTCCATATTTTGCATATGAGCTGCTAAATTACTCAACTCTTTGGCCACCACAACTATGTCCTGCTCAGTCTACAAAATCCTCTGATCATTCTGCTGTGAAGTTTTCTCATTCTGCTTGATAAACTGAGACATCATGTCAGTTAAATTCTTCAAACCTGAATCCTCTGTCGGTGTCTGTTTGCTAACCTCTGGGTCATAGAAACCCTGTTGCCTCGGTGGCGGTCTCGGCTGAAATCCTGCGGGATTAGAACTGTTAGGCCTCCACCCCGTATTGTAATTATACGTATTGTTGGGTGGTGGGCGGGCCTGGCCGGACATGAAATCAGACTGATCGTGGAAATCGGTGCTACCCCCGATAGGACAACGTGTAATGTCGTGGGGTCCTGAGCATAGCTCGCAGTACTTCACCTGCTGCTCCATCACCTGCATTTTGGCTATTTTCTTCGATAACGCCTTGACCTGCATGGATAGAGCTGTAATAGGGTCAACATGGAGGACTCCTCTCTGTTGGGTCATCTTACTCGGCGTGCTTGACCACTGATAATCGTTTAAAGCAAGCTCCTCAAGTAACTCTTACGCCTCCTCGGGCGTTTTACTGCTTAATGTCCCACCAGCTGACGTGTCGACCGTATGTCGTGTGAGTGGATGTAAACCGTTGTAAAAAATCTGCAGCTGCTGGTGTAGCTCAATCCCATGTGATGGACATTTTCTCAACAACTCTCTAAATCGCTCCCACGTCTCATATAAAATCTTTGTGTCGTCCTGAAGGAATGAATATATTTTGTTTCTGAACATCGCAACCTTCGATGGAGGGAAGTACTTTGAGATGAATTTCTGTTTCAAAATAGCCCATGACGTGATAGAACCAGGTGGGAGAGACTGAAGCCACGCCTTCGCTGCGTCGCGAAGGGAAAATGAGAAAAGTCGCAATTTAATGGCATCAGGTGGGACCCCATTGAGTTTGAAAGTGTCACAAATTTCAAGGAAGTTCGCGATGTGGGTCATCGGGTCATCATTAGGTAACCCGTCAAACTGAACATAGTCCATAATCATAGTGATGACTTGAGGCTGAATCTGAAAGTTATTCGCGTCCACCGGTGGACGGATAACACTCGGCAACGTCCCGTCGATGTTGGGACGTGCGTAATCTGCAAGCGTACGCCTCAGATCTGCAGGCACGTCCATCGACAATGGTAATGTGCCCTCCACGTGTCGAAGATGATGGAAAACTCTTTCTGGCTCAAATAACGGTGAGAATCGGCTCTGGTGGCGACGTATGCGCATAAACAGACAAAAATACGATATAAACGACGAAACAGAAATAGAAAACGAAAAGAAAAGAAGCTAAAATTCTAACTAACACGAAAAGGAAAACACAGAAACAGAAAAACAAACTAACAGCTAAAATACGCAAAGAAAACAGGTAAGCAGATAAAGCAAACAAGTGGTTAAACTACTAGCTCGGATATTTCTCGGAATCTGACGCGTCCCCGGCAACGGCGCCAAAAACTTGATGCGTATGTTTGGATATATATAAAAATGCGGTCGAGTTTTAAATGGTAATCACCAAGTGACCAAACTACACACCAGGGCAGTGCACCCGTCGTATGCAGTACAGTATTGGTAAGAACCGGATATCAATCCGTGGACGCTCAACAGTCTCCCGATAGCGAATCGTTGCTAATATTTAACCGGTGAAAATGGATTGGCGAACTAAAACTGAAAACTAAGCTCAATAACTAAAACCGACAAAAACAGCTAAAAACCGGATAAAATAATGGAAAATCAGAAAAAGAAATGCATCACCTAGACTCGACTCTTCTAGACTCGCTCAGACCCTCGGATGACTAATACCATAAACACTATCCTCTAATGTGGACAACAGGACCACCTAGGACTATAGACACATCCCGAATAATCCGGAAATCCCAAATGAAGCACGGATAGCAAAACTGTGAAAACTGCCTAACGGACTAGCTACTTCGATCAAAGTATACTAGTCCTACATGAAATAGGAAACTACGCGAGAGGTCTCTCAATATAGTGCCTATACCATGCAACGATGATGATTCCAAACACTTATGACCTAGAAACCGCTAAACATGAATAAATAGCATTGAATCTTATGTTCATAAGCAATATATCCTATTAAACGATGTAAAACAAGCTTCTAGCCTATGAAATGATTTAGTCAAACCTATCTTATAGAGATATTCACTAGATCAACCCCAATTCACCAATGAAACACCAAGAAGGAGATCTCCTTGCAAGCATCAACCGTTAACCATTAAAAGTCAAACGGGTCAACAATGGATAAAGCAAATAACAAAGGTAGATCTACCTAGCATGACATTAATCCACATGATTCAATGATAAGTGAAATCAAATCAGCAAGCTTTATCATCATAAACATTCAAAATCATCATCAAGTAGCAATTAACACATATTCATGGTAAAAGTCAACCAAAGAGTCATAAAAAGTCTAAATTCATCTAATCTAGATGATACAAAGATGAAATCAGCCTAACATGATGATCCTAAACCATAAAAATATATTCTTGGAATCATACATGTTAATGAGCAAGAACCCAATAGTGAAAATCAAGAGAAAATAAGAAAAGTCAAACCGAAAAGCTTGAAATCTCTAATCTTGACCTCCAAAATGCTTGATCTTGATCCCCAAATCCTTCAAAGATGTTTCCAGGTGTATTTAGGGGTTTTTCTAGGATTTATTGAGGCTTCCCCCTTGGAAAATGCCGGCTCGTCCCCTTTTATATCGAAAATTTAGGGTTAAAAAACGATCAGGTGTCTTCTATTGGGAAACTGGGCTGCGATAGTAACATGATAAAAGAAATCTGCAACAGAAATAAACAACAAGGAGCTTTTGTCCTGGTGGTTATAACCTCGCTGGATGCTCTAGAGGTTTTTCTTTCTTTTTTTTCTTGGCTGTGCTTCTGGGCGCTGAACTGGGCTTCTGCATAAAGCTGCTGGGCCAGCGTACTGGGCCTGGGCTGACAAAGAGACTGGGCTGCTGCTCTTGTTATATTTATTATTTTTTTCTTTTTCTTTTAAGCTCCACAACTTTTGCTACCGAGCTCCGATTTCACTTCCGTAAATTGGGGTTTTCTTCTAAATTCACCACGCACCATCCAACCACCTAAAATTTAACAAATAAACAAACCAATAAATATCACATTCTAATAATCTCAATTTAAAAACCCAATTTAAATGTGAAAATTATATATTTCTCAAATATTAATCAAAAACCCAATCAAAAATCAATAATTCAAATATTAACAATTAAGCACCAATTTTGATAATTTTTATTTAAAAAGCTTATTTAAATGCGGGATTTTTATTTATTTATTTATATACAAGATGCTATGCATCAGTAATGTTCTTATTTGCCCCATTTTAATCTTCTTGAACATTCCACTTGTAGTCATGAACTTCAAGAACATTCTTGTTCTTCATCACAAGTTCATACTTAATTTCTTGCATCTTCCCACTCAAAGCTTAATTTTCTTACACATCCAAGCGTAGATTTTAGTCACAAGCTTTAGAACTTGGTCTTGGGAAACTCAACCTTTCACTCAAAACTGTGACTAAACTATATACCAAAACGTCTTTTGATATTAAAAGCTTGAATGGGTTATGAAAACCAAGCTTCCCTAAAACTTTCAGCTTCAAAATCAACTGCTCGACAGCACAACACGCCCCGTGCTATTCTGTGGCATGGGTCATGCCATGCTTCCGTGCATGCATGAGTTAATTGCTTGTTGTTTTTTTAGCCATGGCAGTTCCGGAAGATCTCAACAATAGCAACAACTCTTTACCTACAATTGGTTCACTAATGAGACAAATCATGACATTGCGGAGTGACCTTGATGAAGCCTATAAGAGGGATCTTGAGCTAAACGAGTGTGTGAACTTCCTCATAGTTTCTTTCGAGCTCGTGGCGGGGTGCCTTGCTACTTTGAGCGAGAACTCAACCCGATCCTAGAACCCGACTTTGTGCCCTCGGATGCCCCTTTGCCCCGAGGAGGAGATTGGGGAAAACATCATCTTCGAGCCCTTCCACGATGACGACAGGCTCGTCACTACCCCCATGCTTGATGGCTTTGTTGAAGATTTCATCATCAACCTTGGGGATGATGATGACACCCCGGTCCTCCCGCACGAGCAAGCCGGTCGTTAGGATGGGTTCCCGTTTATTAAGCTTTAGGAGAAGCACGTAGTATGTTTAAGATGATTAAAAGTTGTCGTAGGATGGTTTGTCAATGGTTGTAATGCTTGTTTGTCTTGGACATCCATAGGTACATTTTGGTGATGTTTTTAGTTGCATGTAATAGTTGATCTTGGGTATTAGATGTACTAAGAAACATCATGAATCTTATTTAGTAGTAATGGTAGTTTAATTGTAGTAGCTTTAATCTTTATCTTTACAGTTTAATATTTTGTGTTTTAAGCATTTTGAAATAGTTTTCGGCTTCCTTTTATAGTTGTTCTAGACCGGGATGACGCGTTACATGGCGAGGTAATCATTCCACGGGATCCAATTGTCAGAATACTATGGAAGTTCTATCCAAATTTTTCAAAACCAAAACTATTTTTTCTTGTAATTGCGTCTCTTTTACTAACAGGCCTCGATATCCCCCAAATTTTTCAAAAAATTGTTGTCTTAAACAGGACAGTACACGTAAATTTTTCCTCCTGAATATAAAAAATTCAAATTCCATTGAATTATATAAATTTTTAAAAGAAAATTGAAATATTCCTTTATAGCAAGAGGAACCAATTTATTTCTAGAAAAAATTATTTTTCCCTTCCCTTATATTTAGTGAGGATTTGAGCCTAATTATAGCATGATTACCTATAAGCATGTTCTTTCTTTTCCTAAATTCTAAGAGAAACCTAGAGATCCGACAGAGATAGAACTTGAAAAGTTGATACTTCCCGAGATGGATAAAATTGGGAACGCATATTTAAATGATTAAGGCACCTAGGACTTTCCCGCCTTCCGCCCCTTAAACCCCTTTTCCTTCACTCCACAAACAAATCCCCCTAGTGAACCTCTTTGAGCTTAAACCTTTTCATTTCAAAAATCTTTTTTGTCTGGCAAAAATACCCATTTTGAAAAACAACTCACACCCTTTTTATATCTGCTTTATTTTCGTAAAAAACGGTTGTGTTATAAGATTCCAATCCTTGTGACTTTTTCCAGTCTCAATAAAAACTACGATATCGATCCGTGGGTCCTGGATTTGCACTCGGTTGCGGTTATTTTGTCTAAAAAATAAAATAAAATAGAAGAGAGAAGTTGTCAAGAAAAAGGGAATTCTCGAAATATATTCCCTAAGTTGAAGAAAAGTCTAGGAATTCTCGAAATATATTCCCCACTAGTTAGTTTATTCTTTTGAAAAGTCAGACAAAGAATGGATTTTAGAGAGACCGCTCTTTTGCAATTTTTCACCCCTTTAAACACCTATCCAAACCCTACCCCAAAGCCTACCCTTTTAAGCTCTTATGATACTTATGTGGATTCCAGTGAGATCTGTGGAGGCTCGATCACATGTCAAGCCTATGCTCTCTGCTCGTCTTCACCAGGTATGAGTGTTCACCCAAATACCCAGATAGAACCCCTGAGAGATGAGTGACCATTTGTGAAGATAATAAATTTAGATAGAAATAAATTCTAGTAGACTTGTCATAAATTTTTGTATTTTAATTTAAACAAGGAAAATAAAAGATAAATTAATGGAATCAGATGTCAAAAATATGACGGAGGACTACTTTTATAATGTATCTGACCAAGAATGCACAACTAGATGTAACTCTTGGGATTATCGGGTATGTTCTGCACAATAGTTTTGCTTGAGGACAAGCAAACGTTTAAGTGTGGGGATATTTGATATACGTTAAATTATACATATTTTTAGGGAAAATATCTCTCGCTAATCGGTTTAATTCTGATTAAAAAATATCAAAACAAGTCAATTTTGCTTTCTTTTTAGTTTTTCAGGTTAAACAAGGCTAAAATCACAAAAGAAACAGATTATGGTCAAAAACAGAAGAAAAGGATGAAGTTCTGTGATTCTTTCTGATTGACACGCTCCGTGCCATCCTATGACACGCTTTGTGCCAAACCTTGGAAGCTCCTCTGAAGCAGCTCTGCATCACACGCCTCGTGCCGCAGACACCTGACAAGGCACAACCCTGTGCTACAGTAACACAAACCCGTGTGAAGTCAGAAGAATATTCCCAGAGATTCCGTCTAATCAACACGCCCCGTGCCACTGACGGGCACAGGCTGTGCCAAACTCCGTAGCTGCTTATAAAGGGAGGCCTCCTCCCTCATTCACTTTACTCAATTCCTTCCTCTCTTCCCCTAGTGTAATTGAGTCATTTGGTATTTTCAATTCTTGTATTTAAGTTTATGAGAACATTAACTTAAGTAAAAATTAGTAAATTTTTGTCTATGATTTCTCCTCTTTCTTGTTGATGCATGAACCTTGTGTGGTCGTTACTGTTTGAATTGTCAAACAGACTGATTTGTCGGAGACATGAACTCAAGGTTCGGAGTTGTCCGAACCTTGGACGAACTCCAAGTTCGGATGGAGTTCGGAGAGGGTTCGGAGAGGGTTCGGAGGTGCCCAGTTCGGATAGAATGAAGAAGTATAAATAGTCTCGTCTTTTTATTTCTTTGTAAGTTTCTGTCCAGAGTTTTTCCAGTTCAAGTGTTGAGAGGGGAGGTTCTGTCCAACCTCCCCCGGAGCTTAATCGTTGTATACTCCTTCGGTTTATGTAACCATTCAACACAATATATGACAAAACTTTCGTCTCAATATTATCTACCATAGAATCGATCCTTATATGCTTTTTCATTTCTCTTAAGCAAATCTTTAAAGCCATGTTGGCTAACCTCTCATACTTACTTGGGAAGTAACAAATCTTTTGTCACACCCCCAATTTCCACTAACGGAGTTTTACTGTGTGGGGTGTGAACCAGACCAGGACCCGAGTCATTAGTTACATTAAACATAAGTTCAGGGTTCAAAATGTAAATATATTTCCAAACGGGAAATATCAAACCAGAGTTTAAAGTTTAGCGGAAGCTTATAAAAGTTATGTTGCGCAAAACAAGCGCCCGACAAGTAAATAAAGTTCAAGATAAAGGTTTTAAAAGCAAGTTCCCAAAAATAAAGTTTAACCAGCGTACGTGCCCAAAAATCCGATTCTCCTAGCGTCCTGCAAAGCATGCATAAGAGCAAGTGTCAACTAATGTTGGTGAGTTCACATAAGCACATAAGTATAACTAGTATAGTTATGCAGTACGAATACAACAGTTTTTATTCGTATATAAGCATGTATATTAACAGTACAATCCATATCGTAGGTAGCGAGCCTAAGTTCATGTCACTAAAACGTTCGCAACCGAAGCTGACCAATTAGTTGTAGGAATAATTCCTTACGTGGTTTGCCTTCCCCGTGTCTACTCGATCACGGTAAGTTAGGCTGACATTGTCCTCAGTCCGACCGCCAGTCGGGTGGTGCATCTCGTGCCCGCTGAGTGGGGTTTGTCAGACCCCAGTAGTACTACCCAATATCCCCTCGCTATTTGCTATTAACGGTTCGATAAGTAAGGACTTTCAAAGATAAGCATTTTACGTGAACATGTGATATATGTTGGATTTCTACTTTAATCATACATAAACGTTGTCGTGTTATCACCCTAACCCGGGTGTAACGTGTTTGCGTGTGTTATCGTCCAAAACCGGACGTAACGTAAAGGTTGTGAAACTCACCTTAGGGTGCGCTGCTACAATTTATTAAGACTTCGAGTCTTGCGTAGTTTACCAAGCACCTATTGAATTTATATACGTAAGTGTGTGTCCGCACATGAGTCACATAGCCTAGACGACGTTATCGATATCAAGTAATTCCAAATATGACGTAGGTGATAAATTCAGTACGTGATAAAAAAAAATTCGTTTGTTCGAAAGTAGTCAAAAATGACGTTAAATCAAGGACACAAAGATTTACGAAAATCATTGTGCGTAAGTTATCCCAAATAATAAATATAGGGATCATCGGTAAATATATGTATTCGTAAATATAAATATCGAGACGTAGACGAAAAATGAAATAAAATATCCTAAATATATATTTATATGTCGTGACATAAATTCAAGAGTTTAAAGGACATCTTTAAAACGTACGCTTGTGTACATGAGCATAAATAAATCAAATATATGATTATATATATGTTTCGATGTTCAAAACTAGTTTATATTAATATAAACAAAACCATAAGTTTTTAATTCTTTTAAATCATAGGGTTTCCATAAAATAAAAATCCAACGAGTACCCAAACGGGGTCTATGGAAACTTCACGGGTCAAGGTTTAATAGTCGTGTAATAGTAGGTTTGAGTTTTTGGACCAAGAAAAGCATGGTATCTCTAAAAAGAATTAAAATAGCCAAGATGGGGGTCACGGGACTTGAACCCGTGACCTGAAGGTTATATGCACAGCGCCTAAGCCACCATGCCAGCGTTTTGTTTTGGGTTTAACCTCAACCAGAAAAGGTTTTATCATTACACAGTGGCTTGGCTGGATCATATATAACAACAAAAAAAAAGAAAACAGAACGGAGGCAAGGGGTTTCGAACTCGAGACCTCTCGGTCTCTAAACCTGCGCGCTAACCAACTGTGCCAAGATTCGAATTGTGTTTTAACCCAGCACAGTGAGCTTATAAAGTATTCCGACCCGTTAACACCATCTTCCCCAAAACTCCGGTGGCCGGAGTTTTATTCCGGTCACCGGAAAATCGCAAAACCAGAAACAAAACAAAGAAATATGTGCGATTAACTTATAGAAATCGTTACCTCAAATCGGTGATCAATTTTGACGCGTTTTTGAAGCCGAAACGAAACCGAAAGTCTCGACCCGTACCACCCAATAGTTCTCCGTTCTCAAAATCGTTGCTACGGGGTTGCTCGACAGGGGAAGACGATCACGTTGGCGTGAGAATGGTGGTGAACCAGCGCCTTGTTGGTCGGAAATTTTGAGTTCGCCGGAAAACTCAAAAAAAAAATAAAAGAGAACGAGAGCGAGAGAGAATGAGTAAAACAATGGGGGAAATCGAATGGGACTGGAATTCTTGATGATTGAATGAAACAAATTATGGTTTTGGTTGTAACCGATGGATTCGATCGGTCGACATTAAGGAGGAGTTACCGACTCTTTACTTCACGTCGGTTTGTAAATTTCAAATTGACTTTGGTCAATTAACAAGATTAGTCCTTCATCAATTTGCATAGAAGGTTATAAAGTTTAGGATTATTACTCAACAAGTCCTCCCAGCTTTAATAAATAGATCACCAGTTTAGAAAATTACAGTTTAGGCCCCTTAAAGTTTAGAAACGTCTAACGAACACTAATGAGGTCTAACGAAGAGTAGCTTGGCGATGATTATTCGAGTGTACGTCACAACGTATTTAACGAACGAAGTGTTATAAAAATATAACATATATATATATATCTAGCATAAAATCATAGTTTTAACCCATAACCATATATATTTTAAATTCCTATAAAATTATAGAAACGTTTTGTATTATTGCGCGACACATCGTCACATAAAATCATAAAACGACACGGGTATATATACACATATATACCACGTAATAATAAATATAGTTGTCACATAAAATGACGAAACGTGAAACGTTTTCATGAAATCATAAAATATAATTTATATAAAATTATAAATTATAATTATTCGAGTTGATTAACCGACGTCTAGACTCATGTGCAATGCTCGTGTAAGTATTCTAGTTAACAGAAGTAACGGAAGTTATTGAAATATAACACAAGTTATTAACGAGTTTAACGCGGGAAATTGCCGGTTGTCACA
>JBCNJP010011855.1:0-14811 GCA_039602395.1 Deinandra increscens subsp. villosa
TCGTCTTAATTGTTAAAGATGAGGTGGAGAAAGACCACCTTTTTAACAAATATACGTAACCGCTAATGTTTTTTTTTTATTTTTTTTATTGGTCGTAACAGGTGGTGTCTACAACCGAGTGTTCTCGACTCCCAATGATAGTAAGTTTTACAAAGCCGATGTTCTTGCCGAACTTGAACCTTCTGTTGGCATCGTTTATGCTGTATGGGAAGATGTTGTTGCAATGTATGAAGCGTATGCAAAAAAGGCCGGTTTCATGACAAAACTCGGCACTCACAAGGAACGCACCAAAACCACCAGCTATCATTTCACGCATTATAAGCGGTACGGAAAGATGTTGTTGCAATGTATGATGAAGAATAAAATCCCACTCGCACGTAAAATGAAATTCTAGACCTCACTAACGAATTTATAGAAAGAAGTAAGAGAAAATTATGAACCGCGAAGATATTGTATTGATTGAGTAATTTGTACAAGTTCAGAATCTAGATAGAGAAACACACACTAAAGGTGTAAAATCTCTTCTCGTGTCAAAAGTCCTTTCTATGATTCATGAATGTTCTATTTATACTAACAAACTTGGTTCGCAAGTTCCTTAGTGTGAAGCAGATGCACTTGCTGTCAGCTCCGTCACAATTGCATCCTTCTGTCTTGGAGATATCTTCGTTTGATTGTCACCTGCGAGTTATCCTTGTTGTTACACTTGCATATCCGATTTTTATCTTTCCTCATCAAGTCCCCCTAGTCCATTAATTATTTATACAATGATAATGGACTATGTGCTAGAAAAATCTAGGCTTCGTACATTTTCGTTTGCTTTAAAAAGGGTGTTATCTCATTAAAAAACCTTGTTTGGAAAACCCTTTAGGAAAAACCAAAGCTTAGGATAAAAAAGAGTATAACCATGACCTTTTATTTTGAGCAAAATTTTATAAAAATTTTATCGCAAGGGTCCTCCAGTCCCCCTAGTCCTTTATGTTATAAATACTATAACTTAAGGACTTTAGTAATTTACAGAATCGGAAACACAATTTTTTTTATTGAGATTTGCATTCGCAAATGTTATAATAACCGACTGTTGGTTATTGCAAATGCAAATGACATGTGTAAGCATCTGTCAGGAGATCATTAAGCGTGATGGTACTTTTTGTCAGTTTTCAGAACACGTGTCAACACGGGGTTTGTTGACAAGACAATTATTTCTTTTCAAATTTTTAGAAATGGATTTAAATTGTTTTGAGGGGATTTATATCCTTTTTCTTCTTCATCAGTTTTCACACACTTTTTATTCTCCCCCAAATCTTCCTCCGGCATTCTCTGTTCCTCGTCTTCTTCATTTTACTCTCTGAAGGTTAGTTTCCACCATTTTCTTTTAATTTTTCTCAACGATGGCTTCTCCTGTTATCAAAATTAATGAAGAATCATCAAAACATAACATGCATTCATCTTTTTCTACTTTAAGTCCGAGTGATTTAGATACCCTGATTGAAAAATGCCACATTCCGTTATCTCTCCACCCTATTTTGCCAGAACCCAACGTATCGATTTTTTCTCTTCAAGATGGCAAAATTGGTGTCTATGCCGATATGTTCCGATTTGGAAATTATAGGCTTCCTTTCACCAAGTTTTTGATTCGAGCCCTATCATACTTTGGAGTGCACATTTCTCAGATGCACCCACAAGGACTCTCTCGATTAAGTCACTTCGAAGTTTCCAGTAGAGCAGTGGGTGTATCTCCAAGTGTGGTACTATTTAGGGCTTTTTATCGGATAACTATGGCTGGCGATTGGTATACTTTTGAACGCCGTCGCGGGGTATCTAGGATTAGTACTACTCTTCCCCCAAACCCTAGGTCTTGGAAGAACCAGTTCTTTTATGTGGATGATCGATGTATCCCTCCTACTATGAGATGGAGGGAAATTGATGATATTATTCATGATGTTATCCCTGAAGAAAATGAGTACCCAAAAGTGAATTTTGATCGGTTGGTTAGTGTGGCTAGCCCCATTCGTGAACTTCCGGAATGTATATTGCTTATTTCTAGGATTAGCAAGCCTTGGTTTGAGCCAGAATTGTGGCCTATTTTACAGTACCACCAGAGGGGTAAGTTTTACACTTGCGATCCCTTTAATGAGAATTTGTATATGTTGGCATAACAAGTTTTCTTTTACTTTCAGAAATGGAGTTGTACAATGCCCTGGGCTTGAAGAGTTTTTCTGGATTAGAGTTATCTGCGGAAAAAATTGATGAAACTACAGTACCATTTCTGGATCAGACTTCGTCTTCATTCTATGAGATCCGTCCTGAAGCAGAAACTATGGATGTTGATGATACAAATGCAACTGAAGAGAATCTAGAAGCCCTGTCTATTGAAGATATGTATGACCGGATTGTTGGGTCAAAAACTGAAGAAGCCCCTTCTGCAACCTCTTCGCAACTGAAAGTTCTCTTAACAAACGATATGAGTGGAAAAGGAAGAGATATCGCAAGTGAGGCTACTGTTACTGCCACCATGTCTCATGCTGCTAAAGGAAAAATGATGAAGCGTCCTCCCAAGCCTCATACTGGGAAGGATGCTTATAAGAGGAAATCTCCTCGATTAACCATTCAATCTCCTTCCAAGAGCACTTCCGGAAGGTTGGAAGTGGTTGATGAGGATGCTATGGCTAATACCGCTGAAACACCGGTAACCCCTCCTTATGATAAGGAATTTAATATTTCTGATTTTTTGCTGAATTCACCCGATATAACCGACCAAGCTTTAATTAACACCCCTCTTTTGCAGAACATTCAACCAACTTCCTCTGTTGTTGCTAAAACTTCAAGCTCATCTCCCCTTTCACAATCCTTCCCATTGCTTGGTGTCCCCGTTTCCAATTGGCTTAAAGCAGACATTGAATTAGTCAGCATGAGGACAAGTTCTGCTAAAGAATTTTCACAAGCATCTGCCACTGAACCTTTTGTCCCCAAGTGGGATGTGTTATCTGGCCAATCTTACAAGGACCCATTGGTTGCCAAAAAACTTTCCCTACTGAACAGCACCCCAACAGATGTGTCAAGCATTCACCAAGTCCCCCACGAGATTTTTTCTAATGAATTCATGGCATCTCATGCGAAACATCAAAATTTGATTGCAGACCTGTATGAAAGGTGGGTAATTGTAACACCCGAGTTGATATTTAGCTTAATAACGTTTAAGCGTTAGTGAATAGTTTGGTCCCAGAAAAGTTTTACAAAATAAGTGGTGTTTAAGTGTCAATTATCCAAAACATACTACCAAGTGATATACTTGAAGATCAAGTGCAAGTTTAATCACCACATTTACAAAATTTCAGTTTATATTCTAATAACCACCAACATACTCCATCAAGCGTTCGGTTCTTGAGCTTCCGTAGGACATCCAACTACGTAGGTCGTTTTCCTGCATTTCCCAACCAATTCAGTATCGTATAACACATTGGGATCAAATAGAACGCGTTAGAGTGCATTTAACAATAAAATTAAAATGCGGGAGAGGAGGGTCCACCGTAAGCTACGGTGGGTACCGTAGCTTACGGTGGCCCTGGCTACCTTACGGTAGCCTTGAGCTGGTCTACGGTGCACGATTTTTGCCTGTGGCCACCGTAAGCTACGGTGGTCACCGTAAGCTACGGTGGCTACAGGTCAAGTTATCACTTTTCCTGCATTTTTAGGCCATAAACACACATGGGGCAACCTTGGTTCACCCGTAGGGCCTACTAACATTTAAAATTTATAACCGGACCGTACTATCAGCTTATAAGGTGCCACCACGCCCCGAGGACATGGTCTACACATCGGATTCTTACCCAACTTCAACCCGTTAGACCCGATTACCTTGAAATTCTTACATTTCTTTCCAAGTGATGTACCAAGGCCAATTTGACCAAAGTCAACCTGTCCCAAACATGTATTCCTACACCCTCTACTAAATGTTACGATTTACATTATAGGAACCATTGTAGTCATCAACGGTGCTTTGTACCCATGCTTGTGATTCCATCGAACCCATTGGTCACAACACCACTTGATGGACTCATCAAGGTCCCTATAACACTTTGAGTCCCGATTAGCCTCCGCCTAAGTCCCTATGAACCCTTGTGGCGAAATTGGCACTTGGGGACATTATTTACCAATATTGACACATTACCAATGAATGTGCAACCCCTTGGCTCGCCATGGCTCCTACGAGTCATTAGCTTGCTCAAGTATGCACTTAACTAAGATTCACCATGTTTAGTTATCCATTATTAAATAAGGTTATCACGTATCATAGCACGTAAGGCATAAGAACACGTTACCTCGAGAGTTTGAGCTTCCACTACCTCCGGCGTGGGTTAGATGATCACCACCTTCTCCTTGGTTGCCTATTTAGTCCACACTCACAAAAGTTAGGACCCTTACATTATAACCAATTGACCATGTTTACATGGTGTCCATGACATTACATATTCAACTACTATTTAGCATGCTATCAAGTTTCATTAACAAGACTTCTCATGCACAAACACATTAGACACATAGGAAGTTCATCAATTTGCCCAATACATCAACATTTTACACTCCTAATGGGTCAAGCCAATCACACAATGTGGCACTTGCATAAGAGCATCAATTTTAGTAGGTACACTTTCTATGATCAATTTAAGCATGAATCATAACAATTTAATCATCTAGCCATGTATAGGTGTCATTTAGGCATTTCATCAAACACCTTGAGTGCACATTGTCATACATGCATATAATCCAATCTTTTGAACCTTCCTAGTTACCAATTATCATGAATTAGGTAGAATCTCTTCCAAGTCATCATTAAACAACCAAAATCATCATGTAACTTGTATGTATTTACCACTAGACCACCTTTATGCATAACTTTTAGGTAGTCACTTACTTAAGTGTTCATCCTAAGCAATTTGTGACCAAACCAACAAATTGATGATCACACATGGATTCTACATAGCAAATCAAGACCCTAACATCCTGAGATGCAAGATTAACCGACCCATTTCAAGTTTCTAGACCCATATTTTCGTGACCTAGACATGCACAAGATGAGGGATCACTTACTTGCTTCAAGAATGGTTTTGGATGATGAAAAACACTTCCAATTTTACTATAGTTGCGAAAAATCACAGCAAGAATCCCTGGATTGCAACAATTTGATTTCTCTAAGGGTTTGAGGGGTGAGGGTCGACTCCAGGAGGAAAAATGGCGATCCCCCCTTCTTTTCCAGCTCTTTACTTATTAGACTATGGTCTAATTACAACTTTAGCCCCTCTATTATCAGAAGTTACTTTCTAGCAACTAAAACCCCATTTTACATACTAAACCCATGTATTTTCACATAACAACTATTTACAACTAAGTTAGGGGTTTTAATATTCCATGATATTTATATATATATATAACATGTTATTTAACGGATATTCCCAATTTAAAAACCGGGATATTACAACTCCACCCCCCTTAGAGGGGTTTCGTCCCCGAAACAAATTTAACGTACCGAAAAGATGAGGATAGTATAGTCGCATGTCTTCCTCTAGCTCCCAAGTCAGGTCCGAGCCCTTCCGGTATTCCCACTTGACCAACACTTGGCTCAACTCCTTGTTTCTCAACTTTTTCACCTTGTGATCCAATATTGCGATAGGTGATTCCACATAATTTAGTTTGTCATCAATTACCAAATCTTCAAGTGGCACGTACGCACTTTCGTCGGCTAGGCACTTTCGCAAGTAGGACACATGGAAAGTGTTATGTATGGCACTTAATTCTTCCGGCAACTCGAGTTGATATGCCACTTCTCCCACTCTAGCCAATATTCTAAACGGTCCGATGAACCTAGGACTTAGCTTACCACGTTTACGGAACCGTATGATGCCCTTCCACGGGGACACCTTCAACATTACAAGGTCACCCACTTGAAACTCAATGGGCCTCCTTCTTTTATCGGCATACGCTTTTTGCCGATCTTGAGCTGCCTTAAGCCTTGCCCTTACCATGTCAATCTTTCGGGACGTCAAATCGACCACATCCTTGCTTGCAAGCTCTCGTTGGCCCACTTCACCCCAACATACGGGCGTTCTACATTTCCTACCATAAAGCATCTCATACGGGGGCATCCCTATGCTAGCATGGTAGCTATTATTATATGAAAACTCCACGAGAGGAAGGTGACGATCCCAACTTCCACCAAAATCGATTACACACGCTCTAAGCATGTCTTCGAGAGTTTGGATCGTCCTCTCGCTTTGCCCGTCCGTTTGCGGATGGTATGCTGTGCTTAACAACAATCTTGTGCCCATTTTGGTTTGGAAGTCCCTCCAAAACTGGGAGGTAAATCGGGTGTCCCGATCCGACACAATAGACACCGGTATACTGTGTCGGGACACTATCTGTTGATACATAAGCTGTGCGTCATGTGAAGTATCTGAACGAGACGATGTGAAGATTCAAGACAAGATTGCTGCTGGCCGAGCCAGGTCCGAACCTGAGGTTCGGACCGGCCGAACTCCGAGTTCGGAGGAGGTTCGGATCAGTCGGGTATAAATAGATAGCTTGTCATGAATATTAGAAGAACGAAGAGAGAGGGGAAGCAAGAGTGTTTGTGAGAAACCAGTTCATAACTATGTGTGTTTGAGAGTGTTTCTCCAGAGAGCTTAATTGAGAGTTTGTAATTGAGTCTTTGTGATTTCAATGAAAACAAACTTTATTTACATCTCGTTCTTGCTCTACGATCAAGCAAACCTCTAGTAAGATCCGTCTTACGGTTTTTCAATTGGTATCAGAGCAAATCCAGGTTGCTCTATTGCGTTTGCTTTGATCATGATCGTTTTCTTGACAAAACCGAGTGTTTTTCATTCAAAAACGAGTCAAATTTTGAGCTTTTCGAGTACATTTCATTTTTTAAACATTTCTATGGGTTTTACCTGAATTCCTGTCGAAAATCTCATTCAAAAACTCTCAAAATCGCGAAAAATGATGTCGAGAGGGTTTGAACTCGTCTGAGGTTCGGAGTAACAGAAATATAACCGCTCCGAACCTGGGGTTCGGACGAAGTTCGGGGTTTTCTAAGTTCGGTGAGCGTTCGGACATAGTTCGGTATAGACTCGGAGGGAGTTCGGGGTAGTTCGGTGAAGGCTCGGAGCTATATCGGAGGTAGTTCGGAGTTACCAAGTTCGGAGATACGTTCGGAGGTGTTCGGACGAAGATCTAAGTTCGGACTTTGTAATCAGGTTCGGACATCGTTCGGAGCTAGATCGGAGGTTGATTTGGGTTCGGACGAAGATCGGTGGAAGTTCGGACCAAGTAGGATTTTCAAATTTTCAAAATGAATGAAATTGAGGCTGAGCGTCATCGTCAGAATGTACCAAAGTTAATAAATCTTGAAGATTATCATGGTTGGGCAACAAATTTTCGAGGATATGTACACGATTTGGATAAAAAATTATGGTTACCAATTACACACGAACATAAGTATCCAACTTATAGTGATGGTGATTTTAAGGAAATGCATGAATTTTCAAGTGAAGAAAGGGAAGCATTTGATCAAAATGAAAAGGCTACTACACTTCTTATGTTAGCTTTGCCTATAACTCTTAAAAATCCAATCAGGAAGTTTCGAAAGGCAAAACGGATATGGGATTTTGTGAAGACACAGTGTGAGGAACATATATCTAAAGTTTCTCAAGAAAAGGTTGATCAAGAGTTGAAGTTTCAAAGTACAATTGAAAAGTTAGAAAATAAGGTGGGCAAATTGACTGAAGAAAATGCTTTCTTGATAAAAGAAGTGGAGGAATGGAAAAGTAAAGTTTGTAATGATTTAGATGCCAAAATTCAAATGGATGTGTCTGTATCATGTGCAAATTGTTTGGAGTTTGCAAGTATTAAGGAAGGATGGTTGAAAGAGAAGAATTTGTTGGTTGAAGAATGTAATAAAGCTCACGCTAAAGAAAAGGAAGCTGTTGAAGATTTTGATGCTTTATTTGAGAAATGTTATCCTCTTCAACAAAAATATGAAAAAGTTACTAAAGCTGCTGTCGAAGTTGCCGATAGAGTAATACAACTTCAAGAGGAAGTTACAAAGTTGCGTGATGAAAAAGGTGAAATTCAAAGTCAAAATAACATTTTGAAACAAGATGTTATTTACCATAAGAAACAGGTAGAGAAAGTTACTGCAGAAGTTCTGGAAGAATGTCGCTTGAGACGATGTCATATAATAGATAATAACAAATTGTCTGACAAGCACATTGCTTCGCAGAAAGAGTTGTCAGAAGCTAATATGAAAATAGCTGAACTCAAAGTTGAGTTGTTTGATTTGCAAAGGAAATTGAAAAATTGCAACAATTCACCGACTTTCCTGAATTATTTGTACAAGTTGGAAAAGAGTCAGGAGAATGGTAAAGATGCGAATCTTAATCAAGTTCCTGCTCTTGTTGATATTGACATTTCTGTTCCAGCTAGACCATCGGGTATTGAACAGCATGATTATTCCAAATTTGCTGATACCAGTTCAGGAAAGAAGACAAAGTTCAAATCAAAGAAGAATAAAAAGGAAGTTGATTATCGCAAAGGGTTGAAGTTTGATTCCAACTCTACATTTCTTGAAAAAGAAAAGGTGTTTAATGAAAATCCAGGAAATGTGAAAATGCCAAAGTTTTCTGAGATCGTGATAGATGAATCTTTGATTTCTGGAAAGAATGATGTGAAAGGAATCAAATCTGAATTTACAAAGCTTGCCAAACAAGGCCATGCGATACCAAAATCTGTTCAAAATACATTCAAGCAGAAAAATGGTGGTTTGGGATTTGAAGAAAAAGAAATGCCGACTGAGGATTTCAACAAGAAGAAAGTCAAACCACAGAAGATGAAGAAGCAGAAGGTGTTTTCAGATAAGAAGCTACAATGTTGGAAGAAGAAAGTATCTTCATCGGATGAAAAGCTTTCTTCTGCAGAGTCTTCTTGTATATCTGATGCTACACCACAAGGAGGTAACAGTTCAGATTCTTTTCATTCTGCTAAATCAAACAGGTTTTATCATAACGATAAATTCTTTGGTTATGGAGATGATTCTGGTTTTTATGATTCTCCAAAATGTTTTTCAAAATTTTATAAACCAACGAAGTCTAAACCTATATTTTCAAAAGATCATGATGAATGTCTGACTGATCAGTTTGGTAAATCAATTTTTATCAATCCAACTGGTCAAAGACTGTGTTATGTTTGTCGTAAGAAGGGACATTATGCAAATAATTGTCCTACGACAACTAACAATTCATCATCAAATGCCAAGCATACAATGTTGTGACGCCCACTCCCAGACTTGGCACTAGGAGGGGTCACTTATCGGATTTACTCATGAACACGTGGCACAACAGAGATAAGCAGCGGAAAATTTTAAAACTTTTTATTTATTATAAAGCCAAGTACGTAAAGTAACTGAGATAATTTACAAACTATCTATATAGCGACTAACTATATCTCATCTTTATTTATCTACAACTAGCCAGCACGCTCATCAGCTTCCTCTATAGCTTGCCCGATCATTCTCTTATCACGAGGGCTCCGCCCTTGCTTCCAGACGTCTCACCTAAACCTGACATACATATGGTTTTGGGAAAAGGTCAGCTTACGCTGGTGAGTTCTACATTTAAAAACATTACCTCGATCGTGAGGTTAAAACCTTTGAACCTGCAAAATCCCTTTTTACAACATTTATCAAGTATAACATATAACAAGTCATACATAACATAACATCATAACCATACACGTTTCTCTAGAAAACATCTACCTCCATAACCTTTAACTCCTATGACCTGAATTCCCTACACCTCTATACCTTCTGGTCTCGAATACTGCTCAGGTGACTTTATCGGAAGCCCCCAACCTCAGTACCGACAACCATTTCGTTTCTTCTATACCTTCCCGGTCTCGAAGACTGCTCAGGTGACTTCATCTGGAAGCACCCAACCATTCAGCAACGACAACCGTTCTACATTCCATTCTTCCAGTTTCGAATACCGCTCAGGTGACTTCGTCTGGAAGCCCCCAACCTCAGTATCGACCTCTGTTCACGTAACCTTAACTCTTTAGACGTTCCATTCTATCGAACATCTCTTTAACCACCACAGTACTACTACCCGCCCCTAGTTAGATATTCAAATGACTCAGGTGTGCTAATAAACATGATAATGTATTCATATACTGCAACAAGTGAACATCCCCCAATTTACCTAGGTGTATGTATACAGGATGTACCAGCGGCGTATCCTCCACACTTTCAATATACCGGGTAACTATACTACCATGCTTGTATACAGGATGTACCAACGGCGTATCCACCACATAATAATATAGTAAATGCATCACCTGTTCTCATATAATCATACATTCTCACTGGTGCGTTTATTAACAAACCCTTATCATTTAGATACCTAGTTTCAAAGCAAATATAGCACATAACCCTAATAAGCATTTCATATGCATTATTCTAACATAACCATTTCATATGTATTACTAACACGTATATACATTCATAAGTACCTTCACATATCATTTCAACAGTTCATCATTTCATCAATTTATCAGTTTAAGATAATCAAACTTTCATATAAAAGTATTTTAAATACTTTCCAATTAAACAGTTGAACATTATATGTATATCAGCCCGAAAACATTAAAGCGTTTAAAACATTTAAAAGTGGGCTCGCAGAACTCACCTTATCTCTTTACTCGTTAAACTCGGACAGAACCTCCGACAGAATCCTTCGGTTAACCTAATTCGCGTATCGTATGGCATTAACGCAAGGTTTAACATTATAAACATATCCTATGTTTATTTATCTCTTACATTATCTTAATAATATCTAATTATTAAGGTTAACTTCTTTTAAGGTCAAAATGACCAAAATACCCCTATAGGTATATTATCTTCTTTTTATTGATAATTATGAAGACGCGCATTTCTATAAGTAGACACTCACTCCGGGATCGCCCAGTGTTGGGATGCCATTGCCCAGATGGGATGGCGACACCCCCGCTATTGCCAGAAACCCCAGTGTACAGGTGTCTACCCTTCCGGTCCGCGCGAACTTCTAAATATCCGATTAACTCGGTATCTTAACTACTTTATCATTTATCCATTTTAACCCCATATATACTTATTATATATATAAACATAGTTCCATACCAAAATTCAAGTACCCATACCCTCCGGATTATTTTATATTAAATAATCATAATTCAACACCCTAATTTCAAGTATTTCTTGTTTCTTTATCAAAACTCATTTTCTTTTCAAACCAACTTAGGGTATCATCCATTATAACATTTTATAATATCCTTTAAAATAGCAAAGCTTAATTCAAAACCGTTTGCTCAATTTGGGCAGAGTAACGTTATGAAAACCCTAATTTTGACCCGTTAACAAAACGTTCACCAAACCTTTTCCAATTGTGAAATAAACTTAGGGCTTTCTTAAAACACATTAAATTAGGATTACCTACAAAAATTCAGACCCTAATTCCCACCCGATCACCCGATTTGAGCAGAATAACATTAAGAACCCTAATTTTACATCATTTTTAGAAAGCATACTTAGAGATCAAATTAGACAAAACTGAAAGAGGTTATTGTTAAGCATACCAAATAAGGGGTGACTGCAGAAATTCGGCTCCTAACTCCTTCCGGTTTGAGAGAATTGCTCCGATGAAGTTCTGGCTCGTTTTTAGGGTTTTTGGGTGGAAGATCAGTGAATTGGCGAGTTGTTTGATGGAATTGAGGCCGCTATTTATAGGATTCAGGTGCGTCTTAAGTCCCTACACGTGCCTAGGTGAGCAATCGATCGAAATCAACACGTATGAGGTCGAATCGTGGGCTGCAAGTGTGTGTCGTGGCAAAAAAACGACCAATTCAAAGAATCTGGCCTGTACCCAGCTCGCGTATCGCCTAGGACTGCAGGTCCTTTGGCGCGATACGCCTAGGATCATATTTCCGGTCAGATTTGGTTTTTTGTCATTTTTAGTCCTTTAACTCTATCTAATTGCACTTTTAGCCCCTGAACTTTTATCCTTTTATTATTTTATGTACCAAAACCTTGTGGGACATATTTATAACATTTTATAAGGTTTCTAAGGCTTGGGATTCGTACGATAACATATATATACATTTATATATATTTTCTTTATTAATTGCTAAATTACGCTTTAGCCCCTCAAACTTTACAATACTTATCATTTCACCTTATAAATCATATTAGGATATATTTTTACTATATTCTAAGCCCCGGATACTTATAATAATCATAGATACGTATAATATCCGTATACGTTTATATTTTTACATAAATTACACTTTTAGCCCTTCTACTTCTTTATTAACTATTAATACACGTATTCACATGTATATATCTATCAATTTACATATGTATCATTATGTTATTCATATAAACACATATTCATCTCATACTTTACTTTCGTTAACATTTAAGACATCCGTTTATGCACATTTCATCACGTTAGCTATAAAACACGTATTTCTAACACATGCAAGTTATTTAAAGCATAGTCTTACCACATTTATTAATTAAGCTCACGTATTTATAATATAAACACGTATTTACTATGCATATCATGTATCTGTGAAAATTGGGGTGTTACAAATGTATGTTGATCCTGATGGCATTATTTTTAGTGAACCAATACCCAATACTAACTTTTTCTGGAAAAAGAAGATTATTTCGGAAAAGTTGGGTAGTAGTTCTGATTGTCACTCATCAGTTGACAATGGTTCACTAGAAATCAAAACACCAAAACAGGAATGGAGACCAAAAGTAGTCTCCACGGCCAACACAGATTTTGTTGAAGACACTGGGCGACCTATCATCGTTGGGGATGAGGGTCGGGGTTTTAGAAACTTACTATTTTCCAGTGTTTGCAGGTATTTCAGGACGACCTGTTAGTGATTTAAAGATTGCTGACAGTGAGATACTTGTAGTTTTAAGTTAAAATGCATCGGTTCTATCTTTGAAAAATTGTTTTTCACAAAAATCATTTTCAATAAATGTGTCAAGTGTTGATCAATCATTTTCATTTTTGTTATTCATTTTTCTGTTCATTCATATTTATAGGGGGAGAAAATTTGAAAATTCAAAAAATAGTATTTGTTTGAATTTTAGGGGGAGAAATTGAGAAATTGATCCGACAAAAGCAAGAAATGATGGTACATCAGCATATATGTTATCAGCCATGGATAGATTAAGTCTAAAGGCTGTAGGTGCTTGTATGATCTGTGAATGTGCATGACTAATCTGATATCTGCAAGTAAGATATAAACATTAAGCTTGCCTGATAAGCTTTGGTTGTTTGCTTCTTGATGAATGCTATGTGATGATTCTGACAAAAATAGAATAAAGAGATATCCTGATGAATGCATGTTTTCATTTTGAAAGATTTAAACTTGTTTGATTTTCTTTATTTTGTCAAACGATCGGACTTTCTCTGCGTATCAAAAGATCGACCTGATTGTTGTTCGTTTGACTTTCTGCTTTATTTTCTTTGGTGTTTCGTATAATCAATCGGACTTTCTCTGCGCGTTCGGAAGAACCGACCTGATTGTTGTTGGATTATACAACTTCAACTTGTTTTGCTTTCTTATTTTCTCAAATACTTGGGCTTTCTCTGCGTGTCGAAAGACCGACCTGATTGCTAGGTATTTGAGGTTCTGCCTTATTTTTGCATGACTCATCAAGGATAATTAAATCTCTAAGAAAGATGTTTCTATGATAAACATGATGATTTGCTAGTATTTCTGATAGAGTAGAAGCCGAGTTATCAGTGCATGACAAAAATTACCTTAAGCATATCTGAAAACGATAAAAATTGATTGGTGCATGCTGAAATAAACATAAATGTTGTATTTGCGATTATCTTGGCTTGCATGCTGATTAAGACCGAAATTGAAATGTGCTAGATGCGTTATGTCTGATATGATCTTGCGTCGTGATCTTTCTCACAAAATACCAAAAATAGAGTTTGTTTCTGTATTGCAATTTCATTTCATTTCAAGAAAAGTACAAAAAGATTTTTGGTGTGTTTTGATATAAACTTTGTAAAAAGCCAAAAAGATTTTACTTCTTATTTGTTTTCGATTGATCGACACAAGATACGAAAAACATTTTCAAAACATATATCTTGGATTCTCTAAGAGAAGTTTTGCGCCAAGATTATTTATGTTGGCCAGGTACTCAAAGGAAAGAGTTCATCACAACTTCAAGTCTTCTGAAGCTGTTGATAAGGATGAAAGATTCTGTGCATCGTCAAGTATTCAAGGTCAAGCTACCATCAAGTTGAGGGGGAGTTTGTTCGGAGAATATGTTTTAACTGGCGAACAGATACTGCACATGACGAGGGGGAGTTTGTTGATACATAAGCTGTGCGTCATGTGAAGTATCTGAACGAGACGATGTGAAGATTCAAGACAAGATTGCTGCTGGCCGAGCCAGGTCCGAACCTGAGGTTCGGACCGGCCGAACTCCGAGTTCGGAGGAGGTTCGGATCAGTCGGGTATAAATAGATAGCTTGTCATGAATATTAGAAGAACGAAGAGAGAGGGGAAGCAAGAGTGTTTGTGAGAAACCAGTTCATAACTATGTGTGTTTGAGAGTGTTTCTCCAGAGAGCTTAATTGAGAGTTTGTAATTGAGTCTTTGTGATTTCAATGAAAACAAACTTTATTTACATCTCGTTCTTGCTCTACGATCAAGCAAACCTCTAGTAAGATCCGTCTTACGGTTTTT
>JBCNJP010011856.1:0-14810 GCA_039602395.1 Deinandra increscens subsp. villosa
GTACAAAATGATAATCATATTTAGTTTGTGTAATATTTGTATTTATTTATTTGTTGTACACCTTATTTGTAACTTTGTTACCTATAAATATATCTCTCCTCCATGAAGGAGATCATTCAAGTCCATTAACAATTCATTCATGGTATCAAGCCAAAGGTCCCTCTCTTGAGATTCATCTTCCCTCCCTCCCTCCCTATATCTTCCTCCTCTCGTCCCTTCTTCTCTTCATCCTCTCTTCTTCCTGCCCTATTCACCATGTCTACCTCTGTTGATACTTCCTTCAACTCCAATGCAATTTTGCACATGATGACCCTAAAACTCAACTCCACAAACTACTTATTGTGGAAAAATCAAATGATACCTATTCTTAGTTATCAAAACTTACTGTCACATGTTGATGGATCATCTCAGGCCCCTCCTCCCACCGAACCTGCTGCCTCTGATGCGGAAAAACCCGCTGAAAATCCCGCTTTCACTGCTTGGCGCTCTGCTGATCAACGCACCATCATTCTGCTCAATGCCTCCCTTTCCGAAGAGGCGGTGACGGTTGTTGTCGGTTTAGCCACTGCTCGCCAAGTATGGGTTGCCCTCGAAACTGCTTTTGGCAATTCCTCAATCGAACGGGTTCACAACCTTCGTGACCAACTTCGTTTGATCCAAAAGGGCACTCAAACTGTTGCCGAGTATGGTCGGATCTTCAAATCTCTTTGTGATCAACTCTCCGCTATCGGTTACCCGGTCGACGCTGAAGACCAACTGCACTGGTTTGTCTGTGGACTTGGCCCCTCCTTCGAAAATTTTTCAATCTCGGTGAGAAGCACCCGACCCGCCCCTGTCTTCGCTGATTTACTTGCTAGGGCTGAAAGCCATGAACTCTTCATCCGTGCCCTTCATGGTCCAGCAAATCCGCCTGTCGCGTTTGTTGCCGCAGCTCCTCGCCCACCCGTAGTCGCTCAGGGAAATCGTCCTCCGTTCAATGGCGGTGGGATGTCTAGGGGTGGTGGTCGATCCAACAGAGGGAGGCGCCGACCCCCTCACTGCCAACTGTGCCGTACAAACGGGCATTATGCCACTCAGTGCCCTGATTTCAAAAAGATTGCCTCAAAACTTGATTTGAAATCTGATGACCTTGCCTCTGCCTTTTTAGCCCAATGTCATGTGGACTCATCTGGGCCAGATTGGTATGTGGATTCTGGGGCTAGTGACCATATGGCCTCTTCCTCTCAATCTGTCTCCAATCCTTCTGCCTCTCCAGGTAATGAATTTGTCACTTTTGGTAATGGGCATTCTTTACCAATTACTCATAAAGGTCACCTACAATTATCAAATCTAAAATTAAATGACATCTTGGTGGTGCCCAATCTCACTAAAAATTTGTTATCCATTAGCAAATTAACAAAAGACAATCAAGTTGATGTTCTAATGTCCTATCCTTTATTTTCAATTCAGGATCGCCAAACCAAGACGGTTCTGGCGCAAGGAAAATGTGAGAACGGCCTATATGTTCTTCATCCGGGTCCTCAAGCTTTTGTTGCCTCGAAGTCTACCCCCAAAGCGTCTTTTGAAGTATGGCATTCCCGATTGGGACATGCAAATTTTGATGTTATTTCGTGTTTAGTTAAACTTGGACTTTTGTCGGTTACATCTCTTTTGCCCAAACCGGCTTTATGTGTTTCGTGTCAACATGCTAAGAGTCAACGTTTGCCTTTTGAATTGAATAAAAAACGTGCCTTGGCTCCTTTAGATCTCATTCATTGTGATTTATGGGGACCCTCCCCAAGTGTGTCCAACGAAAATTATCGTTACTATGCTCTCTTTGTTGATGATTATTCTCGTTTTAGTTGGTTATATCCATTAAAATTAAAATCTGACTTCATCAATGTTTTGGACATATATATAAAATTAGTCCAAACACAATTCTCTCGCAAGATTAAAACTTTTCAAAGTGATGGTGGCACGGAATTTACCAATCACAAAGTAAAAACCATATTTGAACAAAATGGGACATTTCATCGCATGTCCTGCCCATATACTCCTCAACAAAATGGTCGGGTTGAACGTAAACACCGTCATGTGGTTGAAATGGGTTTGGCAATGCTCTTTAATGCGAACCTTCCATCATCATTTTGGGTCGATGCTTTCTCCTCGGCCATCTACATCATCAATCGCCTACCAACATCAATCCTTGAAGGGCAATCTCCATTCACTGTTCTATATGGTCAGCAACCAACCTACTCGAATTTCAAAGTGTTTGGTTGTAGGGTCTTTCCTTGTCTACGTGACTACACTCAACATAAACTTGCTCCTAGAAGTATTGAGTGTGTCTTTATTGGTTATAGTCCAATCTACAAAGGGTATCGATGTTTAGACCCTATCACTTCACGTGTTTATATATCGAGACATGCTCAGTTTGATGAAACGGTGTTTCCGTTTGGCTCTCAAAACCCCTCATCTGCAATCACCAACCTTGAATTATCAACCTTTCTTGAAAACCCCTCACACCCTACATCCACTATTACACCTCCCATTCAAAATAAAACCACTGTTACCCCTCCCGTGCATACTAAAACCATTAGTGATCGTTCACCACCATGCCAACTTTGCATGGATAGCCCACAAATTGTTCATCCAATCCCACAACCCCATGATCAGACTCCTTCACCTACCATCACACCACCCTCCTCACCTCATATTCCTTCATCCCCATCCAACTCAGACTCATCGCAACCATCAAATTCCGAAACCGATACACCTCCCTCCACTCCTCATTACCCATCCCCACCAACCCCGCCGCCTCCCCCACCCCTTCCAACCCACCCGATGATGACACGGGCTAAAGCGGGAATCTTTAAACCTCGGCATCGTGCAAATCTGTCCTCGCTCACCAACATTCCTATTCATTGTGCTCTCCTTGTTTCTAAGGATCCTAAAACTATCTCTACGGCAATCAAGGATCCCAAATGGGTCCAAGCTATGCAAAAAGAACTCCATGCCCTCCATGCTAATAACACCTGGACCCTTGTGCCTAGACCATTGAATAGAAATGTTGTGGGCTCGAAATGGTTATTTCGTACTAAATATCACTCGGACGGAACGATTGAAAGACACAAAGCAAGGTTAGTTGCCCAAGGTTATAGTAAAACCCCTGGAATCGACTACTCGCATACCTTTAGTCCGGTTGTCAAAGCATCCACGGTACGTATAATTTTGTCTCTATCGGTGCTAAATGGGTGGAACTTACATCAACTTGACGTGAATAACGCATTTTTGCATGGACACCTACGTGAATGTGTTTACATTGAACAACCTCCTGGGTTTCATGACACTAGGTTTCCAGACCATGTTTGCAAACTCAACAGAGCCCTTTATGGGCTAAAACAAGCTCCAAGGGCGTGGTTTCAACGGTTAAGCAACTTCCTTCTTAAAAACGAGTTTCAATGTAGCAAGGCCGATACTTCATTATTCATTTTCAAGAAAGGATCGTGTATCATGTACTTACTCGTATATGTAGATGATCTCATTCTTACAGGTAATCATGAGGAATCTATAAAAAAGTTTGTTGACTGCTTACACAAAGAGTTCGCTATTAAAGATTTGGGATCCCTCAGTTACTTCCTTGGGCTTGAGGTCTCTTACACCAACAAGGGGCTATTTCTGTGTCAAGCCAAGTATGCAAAGGAAATCTTGGAGCGGGCAAACATGATTGACGCCAAACCTGTCACTACACCGTTATCCACCAACATTTCCTTCACATCTAAAGGAGATGCATACCCGGATCCATCTCGTTATCGATCTATTGTTGGCGCCCTTCAATATCTAACAATAACAAGACCTGACATCTCATACGCTGTAAATCAGGTCAGTCAGTTCCTTCAGTCACCCACAAAAGATCACTACCAAGAGGTCAAAAGAATACTTCGTTACATAAAGGGCACTATGACATTTGGTCTCATGTTCTCCAAACCAAATAAGTCCTCCTTAATAGGGTACTCAGATGCTGACTGGGCCAGGTGTCTGGAGACTCGCAGGTCAACCTATGGTTACTCCATATTTTTAGGTGGAAACTTGGTGTCATGGAGTGCCAAAAAGCAACCAACTGTGGCTCGTTCAAGTTGTGAGTCTGAATATCGTGCCATGGCTAATACTGCTGCAGAAATTATTTGGATAACTCATCTGTTACAAGAACTTTATGCTCTCCCAGACTCGAGACCTACAATTCTATGTGACAACAAGAGTGCACTTTTCTTAACTCAAAACCCAATCTCACATAAACGTGTAAAGCACATTGAGATCGATTATCATTTTATCCGTGAACTTGTTGCTTCTGGAAAACTTCACACAAAGTTTATTCCAACCAAGCTTCAAGTGGCAGACATCTTTACAAAGAGCTTGCCTCGATCTCAGTTTGAACACTTTCGAAGGTTACTTCGTCTTGGTCCACCACCGTTGAGCTTGAAGGGAAATGTCAGTGTACAAAATGATAATCATATTTAGTTTGTGTAATATTTGTATTTATTTATTTGTTGTACACCTTATTTGTAACTTTGTTACCTATAAATATATCTCTCCTCCATGAAGGAGATCATTCAAGTCCATTAACAATTCATTCACCTAGTAACATTAACAAAATTAATACTTAAAAAACCAAACTTAATAAGATCAATATATGAAGCTAAGATATACCTGAAGACCAGATCCCTGCAGCAAGAAAAACACGTCCAGATTATTAACTACACAAAAGAAAACTGCAATTAAAAGAACAATACCAAACTTAACAGCCGTAAATTACTCACGAAACAAAAAAAAAAAAAATTTTGCCAAATCTTAGCATACACAGGAAACGATATCTACTCAAGCTCAAATATCGACACCAAAGTAACACATAAAACGAATCAATCCGAACCGTACAGCAAACAACCACCGAAAAGCACGTAAATTTAAAGCCGCAATTAGCTAAATGATGTCACACAATCAAATGTAGTACTAATCAAACTTCATAAGATATTAACACAACAGAAGTATGAGAAAAGTACCCAAGTTTTACTTAAATCTCAATGAAAAGTACCCAAGTTTTACTTAAATCTCAATGAAGGGAATTGGTGTTGGCTGTAGAATACATCAAATTGTCCTTCACGATGCCAATCAGTTGCGTACACAATTTGTAGACCAACTCTCCCACTGCAATAGGAAACATGAAAAGAAGCACTCGAAATCATGTATAAAAAAACTATGTATTGAAATAGCACTTTAGTAAAATATCATGTTGCATTGTATAGTACCAAAAAAATTGTCATTAAGATGAAGTCTAACCCTATCTGTAATCTTTAAGAGCAAAAAACAATGCTAAACCCAACTATAATCTGCAATTATAATTGAGCATCCATTAATTAAAGATTATTATTAGCGAATAACATGTATAGACCAGATAGAGATAAGGATATCCATATGAATAATTCATTGTTGCACCATTAGAAATCTAATGGTTGCAATATCAAAAGCCAGCTTCCAAACAAAAAACTAAACCGTCATTTATCAAATACAAAAATTACTTTATAAAAGACCTACATAGGCTATTAATCCTGGTTGTAGCACTTCTAAAAAGAGTGACTGAAAGATGAAACTGATTTCAGTTACTAAATATATTTGCTAAGATAAATTATTTTACACATACCTTCTAAATAATCAAGAAAACAGGCTGGTATCCCTTTATGTTTCTGAAATCATATTCGCCGCTTGTACGATGGCAGACGTTACTGCCTCATCATGTCCCTTAGATGTCCATGCTTTCACAATCTTTGTTGCTATTAAAAGCAAGTGTGCAATTAAGCAACCCAATTTCATAACAGATCAAAGCAATCAAGAATGGATTAGGGATCCTAGTATCAATTTGATACATTTTCCATCAATTCTTTTGTAGTAAGTAATCTGTCAGAGGAAAATATATTTTAACAGCACTACAACATTTAATACAATGCAACTAAAAACATGGAATGCGGCTATTATGACCAAACCTGCATGGAGGCAGGTTGAAAGATGGAAGCCAATCAAATTTGGAAATTGTTAGAGCTGGACCCACTGCTCTTTCAAGATATCTAAGCAATTGTTACCATTGCTGTTGATATTTGGGTGGAAGACCTTGGTCCTAAATGCTACCTGAAAAGCAACATATTGGTGAGAAAAAAAATGCAAGCACGCATGTCCTAGGGTCAGGAAGTTAACCTAGTTTGGCCTTACTTTGCAAGGTCAACATTTTCCCCTGATTGCTTTTTGCTTGAAACCAACAATCGATTATCAGAGTTGCTCTTACAATAGAGTAAAATGAAATCACAAATTGAGGGATGAAAAGCCTGTAACAATTGTATAACAACCGTCAAGTAAAAATACCTTTCAATATTTTGGGATTCAGTTTGTTGTGCATAGCCGGAGTTGCACAGACCTTCATATTTTCTTATCAGATGATTTCGCACAACGAATCCACGCTAACCTGAGTTCTCGTCTTCACCGTTAGGGTCACCAGAGGTGTCGTCCGTTACCCTATTTTTTTATGCTACGAATTTGCTTTCTCTCTCATCATATGTATTGATTAGCTTTAGTCACAAACCAGTTGCTGCTCAAAATCGATGATAATCACAAATTGGAGTGGTCTTCGGTAGGGTTTAACACGTAAACTCTGTTGCTGCTGAAAATCGATGATAACCGTCGCTCATGAAAGGGGCTGAGCGAGAGAAATCGGCGATGGTGAAAGGGGATGAGTGAGAGTCCAGACCTCTCCTTTGCGTGTGACTTTGGTTTAGGGTTGTAAGGAAAGGAGAATGTCTATATTGCCCTTCAATCTAAACAACAATTACTAAAATGCCATAAAACTATTCATCAAGGTTGTAAAATTATAGATTGTATAATTTGCATCCATTCCTAAAAAACTCATTTTATCTCAATACTACTATATACACATCAGTGGGTTAGTAACCCATGTATTACATGAATTGAGTTTATAATATTAGATACATATAAAAAAAGAAAAAAAACGGTTAAAATAATAAAATTTATTATGATTGACAAGTTGTTGATTAGTTTTCTTAAAATAATCAAATTATTGAGTAAATTTATCAAATTCACATCAAGTTTGTCAATTTCTTTTTAAACGGATATTTAGTTTTGACAAAATGGGTAATTATACTTAATTGATAATCTAATAAATTGATATTTCAATGTGGTTTTGACATGTGACAATGCTGATGTGGACCTCGTAGAAATGAAACACGTGACTTCATTTTAGTGATTTATTAGGATTATTTTAGTGATTTATTAGGATTAAAGATTAGCATATGCAACACACTTAATAATTTTAAATGATAGATTTGTGAAGAAAAAAGAAAACAAAAAAAAAAACTAAAAGCAAGAACCACCGCTACGTCCATATCCTACGTACCCCTCCACTCCAACGCAGCTCCTTCCACACGCGCTGCCACCTCATCTAAGTGTGTCTCATGGATGGCCGCACAGGAGGCCGTCTAATAAAGGTACTTATATTATTTATTTCTCATCTTAGCTAAGCATGTTTAAAAATTAAACTAGTTCTAGCCTGCACAATGACATCAAGCTGCAAGCTTTAGTTTAAAATTAAAATTAGAACTGTTGCAGAAAGCTACATCCTTATTTGGATTCATGCATCTTAACTTGTTCTTGTGTGTATCTCTTCCGGGATTACTAAAGATTAGGTGTGTGAATCTTGTTGGGTTAACGGGTTTCGAGTTGATGTGTTGATTCTTTGAATTTGTACACAATAAAATATCGTATTATATGACTCATTTAACTTAATATTTATCTTAACACGTCAAACATGTTGGTAAGTGTAAATGGGTTGTAAACATAATAAACATATAATAAACCACTTGACGGTTCATCTAGTTTAATTAAACAAGTCAATCCAAACACGATTTGTTTATATAACAACCCAAATTAAAATTTAACATTTTCATGTTGTGTTTGGATAATGTTTAGAATCCCATCCCTAATAAAGATATATAAAATTCAACTAAAATGACTAAAAAAATATGAAATCTTATATAATTTGTGAAACAAAATGTCAACTTTCGAAATAATAATCTTAGTTGCTATGCATAATGCATGCTCAAAATAAAAAGTCAAATCTCATATTATTAAGCTAAGGCCAAAATGCCATATGTCACTGGCAGAAAATTAACAAAGATTAACAACTAATTAATTCCAAGTACAAAATTCTATAGTTGACCTTTCTTATACAAATGAAAATTCTCTCTATATAAACTTCTTCACCAACCTGAAACCACATTCTGTTTTCTTAAACATTTCACTTTATTTCCTCCATCTCCTTTGACGATGAATTATAGAATCTCCGGTTTGATGTTCGTACTCGTTATCCTTCTTGTATCACTAGTTCATATAACAAGTTGCAGAAAGATCCTTAGCCATCCAACAAATAAAGAGAATGAAGAAAGAATCCGGATCAATTTTGTTTCTACTTTTCAAAGACACTTTCACACCAAACCCGAGTTCAAGAACCACGGGAACGAGGACACATACAACGAGTCAAAACGGCTCGTGCCGGGTGGACCGAACCCACTTCACAACTAAGGAGTTCATGTATACAAATTCAAGCACAAAAAAGAGGTTTATATATAGAAATATTTAAATTACTTTTGTTTTGTAGAATTGATCATTGTAATAGAGTGCTTATGTCCATTTGTATTTGTATATTCATTGATATAAAGAGGGCTTAGACTTAGTATGGCGTATCAATTTATAATTTTGTAGGATAAAAGCATTGCAACCTGTATTTGTTTTGTAATATTTGAACTCAAAGTCTTCTGGTTGAAACTTAAAAGACATATATAATACTTACTGCCAGCATGTTTTAGAGAACAACCTGTAGCCTGGTTGGATAGAGAAGACGATCCGATCTAAGTTTTTTGAAATATTACAAAAGTCACTTGTTTCAAACCGTAAAAGTCAACTTCATGGTAGCAAATCTATGCACAAAAGTCAATTGTTTCATTATACAAGTTAACTTTGTCATAAAGTCAAAACTGAAACTCTTTATAGATTCATAAACACGGTAGATCAATTATAACCGGCACAAACAGAACAAAAATAAAATGAAATAACTCAAATACAAGAAGCTACATTTACCTTATCTTCATCTTCATGTTAAACTCGATCTATTAAATACAATTTTTTTTCAGTCCACACGTCACCTTCTCACTTATGCCACATAAGAAAAATCCTATGTGTCATTTTCTCTTTTTTTTTAATTAAAAAAATTTAAATATAAAAAAAAGCTAAAACAACGGATCCATTAGTATCCAGTGTAACATCCCGAATTCGTTTTACTTTGATAGGGATTATTATTTGTTTTTATCTTATTGTGAGTTCTGGTCCGGAAATCGTGATTAGTAAATAAACTGGTAAAAATTATGAAATAATATTAGTTACTAAGTTATATTTGTAATGACTAATAAGCTAGAAAGAAAGTTGGAGGGCTATTTATGCAACTTGTTACTTATGGCCATAATTAATAAATCTCCAAACTTGAAGGGGGCTGAATGTAAATAGTTTTAATAAAGAAAATTTAGTCTGGAAATTTATCCCAGACACTATAATCGCGATCAAGGGGGAGGGGAAGAGGGGAGAGCCCTAGTTCTTGAGTAATCCATCGAATTAAGCTTGTTGGTGGGTAAATTGAAAGAGGGGGGGGGGGGGGTTGAAATTGGGCATAGGAAGCCATCAAGTTCACGAACTCATCATTCCACTTTGGGTTCTTGGTCAAGTAAGTTGTTAACTAAGTTGGGTGATTTTAAAAACTTCAAATTGAGGTTAAATTGATGTGGAAAATTACTTTAAGTGTGTTTATATTCTTAGATAGTGCATAAGTTTTCATTGCATGCTTACATTCACATGAGTTTAGTAGAAGTGTGATGGGGGGGGGGTTTGAACCCATGAAGATAAATATTTGATAAATTTGGGTGATTGGGTTTGGTTAATTAGACCATAAGAAAGCTTGATAGTATGATCAAAATTGTTAAATTTGCCTTAATGTGAATTTGATATGCATGTAATCAAAGACGGGGTGGATTGGTAGCTTATATGTTACTGATTAGTTAAAACATTAAGTATGCATATTAGGTGTTTGATGAAATGCCTAAAAGAAAGTAGAAATTAGAATAGGTTGATTTCACTAATTTGATTGATGTTGTTATGCTACATTATGTAAATTGTGAATGTGGAAAGGTTAACTAAATAATCCTATGAATATAGGTGAAGCAGGTGGGAGTTAGGGTCATCGACCTGAAGGAAAGGCTAAGGCATAAAGGTAACATTAGTCGTGTTAAATTACTTGTGAAGGGATGTGAGAATTCCCTAATTACTAAGATGCTATAGGTAGTGTATGATCCATTTGGGTTAAGATAGAATTAACTCGTTTGGGTCAAAGCGAAATCAAGAGAATCCAAGGGTGAACCTTAGAAAAGGTTGGGATTATGAATGATCATGATCCAAGATGCACCTTCGGGTGGAAGTGTGACCTTGGCATAAGTTTACTTGTGCCAACTGGTAATCAAAGGACAATATGGAAGAAAGTAAACCGTAGGATGTATGTTTGTATGGTAATATAATAATTGTCTATTTGATTGATTCATGCCACTTGTTGTGTGAAATAGTTGATATTTATGAATTAGATTGGGTTGTAAAAGAGATACAAATAGGGTTAACGGGTTAACGGGTCAACGGGTTAGGGTGAACGTTTGAAAATCTTCCATATGATGACTTGATAGAATTGTGTTAAATGAACTTGAATTTTCTTAATAAAATGGAATGTGGAATGATAAGGTATAAGTTAGAATGAGAATTTTGTTATTTGGTTAAAAAAAACATATAAATTTGGCTAAGTATGGAAATCCAGATTTTGTAGGCTTGGCTGCTGGAAATTAGGCTCCTGGCGATACGCCAGGAGACACCCGTGGTTTGTGGCGATACGCCAAACTTGCATACAAGGGTTTGGCGATATGCCAAGGACCAAAGTTGGAAATTTTGTTTTCTTTTCTGTTATTTGCTGTGATACGTGAGGATAGTTGTTGTTATGCCATTATTACTAACGTGTTACTAATAACTAGTCACAAGTAAGCAATAGAGGTGGCGGGTCGTGATCGAGCAGAAATCACAATGAATCGAACACCGTATTATGGGACGATAATGTTTTGTTTATAGTTATGGTAACATGTTCTATGGCGTACTCTGATAGGAGACAAGTATTAGTAGGCTAAACTTATTATGTAATATGTATGACGCATCATGCATATCTGTAACCGCCTTTACTTCATCACTAGTTGCCCGACCTTCGCATCAGATACCGTGAAGGCTCGTAGAAGCACCCTGAAGGTCCAACACATCAGACCTAGCAATATCAGCCACTGACCCGTTCTGTATCTCTTTCTGCTTCTTGTGTATTGCATCACCTACACTGCTAGAGACTGAAACGAATTGAGAACCATGACAATCCGTCTTTTCAGGTCTTTTCCTAATTTAAACTGATATAAATGTTGTGAGAACATTTACTTTAATTGTTTTAAATGTTATATGAACATTTATGTGATTGACTCATGTTGACCGTAGCATCTAGGGTTTGTGTAACCATCACTATACGAGCATATCCTTGAGTCTAGACGTTTGATATCCTATGATTTTGTGCAGGTGACACGTTATGATTTCATGTGATCGATTTGTCATTTTATGTGGCAATTGAACATAACTATACTTAACGTTTCTATATTTATAAATGCGTTTAAAACATATAGTTAAGGAACTATATTTATGGTTTTATGTGAACTTAAAGTATACAGATTATAGATGTATATCTATGATTTCATGTGACGAAACGAGATTTATATTTTATAGACCTTAAACATTAAATATGTTGTGATGGATACAAATATAGCCATCGCTTATGTTTCTCCGTTAACACCGTTAGTCTCAGTAACTTTTCCTAAACTTTGGGGGACCAGTTTTGTCAATCTCTAAACTCCTTCTAACTAAACAAACTCACAAGGACTTATTTTGTAATTACCAAAAAACCTAAACCCTAAGTTGTAAACATGGGAGGGACTGATTTTGCAAATTGCTCAAAATGAATTAAACCTGTTTGTAACCGACGTAGTCGGCTTTTTGCTTCCGATAACCGACCCTCAACCCACGACGGATTCATGGCGACTAATCGACTCCTCGGTTGATTGAGTTGTACCGTTATAACAAAAGTAATCTGCCATTTGATCACTTTAACAACCACCCTCTTCCTCGTCCTCTCGCAAACCCACAGTAATCACCACCGAATCGAGTTTTGGCGACCATAACTCTCACTATTCATCACTGTTTCCCCACTATTTAACTGTTGTGGAACCATCGCTGGCCGTCTACAGCCACCATGGAACGTCACTGGTGAAGAACGAATGGAAGAATGTTGGGTCCTGTGAGGGGCTCTTTAACAATATTGGCACAATTTGATTTAAACAAGATGAATAAGTTGCGGAAAGTAAATCAAATTGGAAGACAACAATTCATAAAAAAGGGTTTTCTGTATATCTCAACTGTAAATAATGGTTTACACGAGTTTATAGTATAACAATATACCAACAGAAATAACTTTTTTTTATGGGAGTAGGTTGTAATTGCTTTGAGAAGCTTGTGAATTGTGTGCTTGTTTTCTTGCATTATTTTGTGAAGTCCGCTTGCTATTTATAGGAAGTAGTGGCAAGTTGCAAGCGAATAGTGTGGTTGAGGATGCTTGAATTTGGAGTGTGTCAGAGTATATAGAGATAGATTGAGGATATTCAATTTATCTCTTTTTAACTGTCTTCAACTACTTTCGTGTTTAATGCCAAGTTGGTATTCACTTTTACTTGTTCTTCACACAAAGGCAGATTTGTTCTTCTCGTAAAATTTATCTTCTGATAGTCAAAAACTCCTTCAGGACTCTTCTTTAAAGACTAGTAATGCTTCCCGTTAGAGCCTTCCACGGAAATGAGGATTTCTGTAGAATCTGGTTTGTACAGAACTACATAGGAAATTCCGGAGTAGTTCTGTACGAATACAGAAATCTGTATACCGTACAGATTTTCATATCATTTCTCTTTTAGGATATATCTTATCTTTACTTCTAATACTTGACTGTTTTCTGTTACATTTACATTGTGTTTTAACAATCTCCCCTAAAGTATTTGAAGAAAATAAATGAAAAGAGAAATAAAGATAATTAGATCATTTGTATTGATCAAGATACATAACATTTTTAGTTTATAACTTTTTCTTTATCTTGGCCCTACCAGTAAGTGAGTTCATTTCAAAGTTGTAATTCTTGCTCCACTCTTCTAGTAGGGTATAAAAGATTGTTCTCTCATTCCGTGTTTGTTTAATCTCTATTTTTATGACCTCTCTGGTTGCGCTGCTGTTTGTCTTGCATTTTTCTAAAATGAATAGAAAGAAGTTCAGAGCTCGATTTGTATATTCAAGTCTGAAAAATCATCTTTCTTCTTTATGATCTCTGAAGCAGAGTCCAGGAGTTCCGCCAAGTGCTGTTGTTCCAGATCCCTTCCATGAGATTCCTGGGGGAATATTTTCATTTGGCTTCCTTGGTTCGGGTCGAAGAAGCAATGTCACTCGATCTTTATCAAACTGACTGCATGTCCGGGAGGATCCTACCAGAGCGCCTTCCATTTCTAATAGGCCACGAACTAGACCAGAATCACTCTTAACGATTCTATAAGGAGTGATCCTATTTTTTCATTGGGTCCGGGTAGAGACCAAAGATCTTGAGTGACCGATCCGGCAGAACAACTCAAAAGATAAAGAAGTATCATTAATTCCATGTTTAATTCGAATTCATTAATCAATTTGATTCGTTTTCATACTTGAACATATTGACTTTTTCTCCAAGACTTACCAAAATCACACTTATGCTCAAATTAAACCCTAACCGACCCTCTACCTATAAATACATATTGATATGGCTTCAATAAACCTTGTTCAAGCCTCTGCAAGTTGCAATTTCGTGCTTTGTCCATTCGTGTGAGTTTTCAAAAGTCAACACTCGTCAGTTTGACCATTCGATTTGATCAGTCTCCTTCGACTTTCATGGGTAAGTTTATTCTTCAAACGTTTGTGATTTTATATGTTCTACAATACCCCGTTGTTGATTTTGACCAAAAGTCCTTTGCGTTTTGACCCATTAAGGGTAGTTTTGTTGCATAAATCATTAACCAAATGTTTTTGTAATGAATTAAACATATCAACACACTTATGGGATGTTAATAAACATATAATAAGGAGTTGGTAGGTTAAAATATGACTATGGAAAAATATGGTAACTTTTAGGCCATTTATGTAATTATTCAAAGTTTTGGGTAAAAAGTGTAATTATGTTAAGGATGTGTATTTTTGTGTTTTGACACAAAGTTTTAGTAATCATATAATGAACCCTAAATTTAGGAAAATTATATTTATAAGACTTTGTTGAATTGACATAATTAACCCATAAGTTTGAGAAATACATTTTGACCCTAAACTTTGAATAATTGTCAAAAGTGGTATTTATGATCATAAAAGGGTCTTTTAGTAACAATAACTATTAAATAAAATACTCTTAACATAAATAATAAATAAATCTCCAATTAATGTTTAGTAATCGTTTCGGTCGTTGAAATATAAACGGGAAATTCTCTCTGGCAATTTGCTGAGTTTCTAGGGTTCTCGTTTCTGCTACACCTCTAATCGGATTTCCATCTTCA